>JAHPZR010023702.1:0-21900 GCA_019787425.1 Platygyra sinensis
AAGGAGCTCCTGTGAGGAACCAAAGTAGCACTTCAACATAACATCAAGTGACCCAAAAGTTCATAACAAAGACTCAGAAGATCAAGACACTCTTGGCCTCTGAACACAAATAAAAGTATGATAGAGTTTTGAACAAAATGCAACGCAAATATATTTAAAACAGCACAAAAAATAAATTCTGGATAAATTTACATGTAAGAGCTTCTATGATGTGAAGGGCCCTCTTGGACCTGGATGTGCATAAATTAAAACAGGAGAGAGTTTTGGCCAATAAAACTGTATTATTATTCAACTTTCATACACTGTACAAATTCCGATTTTCTGATTGGTTGATTTGTACCATGTGGCACTGGGCTGTTACGAAACAACCTCCTTGACGTCATTATCGTGGTGTAATAGCTGTGGTGTAAATTCAATACAACACTGTAATTATACCATGGCTTCGGCTGACTCAAAGTTTGGCAATTTTTGTTTGCAGTGTATTCAATTTGAAGAATAAAAATGTTAACGCACTCATTGCTCGTGAATTATCGGGATTTACCTGCATTCGTTTCTTAACAATGAACTCGAAATTTTCAATACCACATGAGGCCGGCTGGTGCGGTGTTGAAATTCCTCGTTCATTGTTAGTGAACTCATGCAGGTAAATCCCGATAATTCACTCGCTGAGTGCGTTAACCTGTAAATAACTGTAGGAAAACAAGATTGTATACTTACTTGGCTGATAACTTTGAGGAGCTCCACTAAAAGGTACCTGAGTGTGTCCCACTGATGAAGGTGGCATGTCATGACCAGAGAAGCCTTCCCAAAGAAAATGCAAACAGAAACTTAAAAAGAAATTCTGAAGACCACAGAGCTTTTGTGTCAAGGTCAGGTGCCAATCTTTATTTTGTAAAGTTGTAATTTAAAATGTGTAATTAATTTCATACTCACTATGAATGTGACCTCTGGAATTATTGCATCCTTGATAAGACAGACTGGCAACAGTAGAAGGAAAACTGATTGTATTCCAATGATGAAGGATGCAGCTGCCCAGGAAAACCTTGACCAGACAAGAAAATACATTAACATATGTAGTAAATATTATCTCAGACATAATGATGTGCCATATCAAATGTTTCAAAGGATTTGGCAAGTAATATGTTACTTTGTTTGCCACTAGCACTAAAGATAACCAAATTGTTACAGCTCTGCACACAATAAAAACATAACAAAGAGTTTTGACTCTCCAAAACACATAAAGTTTTTGTTTGGTTGCTCACATTGAGGGTGGCTTGTCTGATATGTTAGAGTTGAAGACTGAGTGACTGATGCATCTGGCAACTGATTGTACTGCACTGATGAGGATGGTCTGCCATAACCAGAGGGGCCTTCCAGAAGAAAATGCAAAAATAATACTTAATAAAATCTGAAACAATGGATATTGGGGTTTGCAGAATTCAACAATTTTTCCTGTGGTATTTCAGTAATTTTAATCTTGAATTATTCTACAAGTTCTCCAACATTTCCAAGCCTTTTCTAGTTTTCGATTGGACATTCCCAATGAAACTGAGTTCTCACAGGAATAGAAAACTGTAATTCCTTGTGTTGCAAACAGAAAATGGCAAGATATTTTTTGTCAATTATTAGCCAACACGCCAATGGATGTTGCCTATTTGATTCTGTGATCTAAATCCCAGATAATGTAACTGAACATATGCTCTAAACTTGACATACAGAGTAGTAGTTTTGGTATTTGCCGAAATTTATTTGCGACTTGGCGGTGTTCAGAACCCCCAATGTCCCTCTC
Source organism: Platygyra sinensis (assembly GCA_019787425.1). Taxonomy (NCBI): domain Eukaryota; kingdom Metazoa; phylum Cnidaria; class Anthozoa; order Scleractinia; family Merulinidae; genus Platygyra; species Platygyra sinensis. Next base: position 1,790 of record JAHPZR010023702.1, read on the forward strand.
CTTTCACTAAGAGCTGTCACTAATCCTAGCTAGTTTTGTTTTTCATAACTGCCTAATTTAATTAAAAATCTTTGACAGTTCTGGTTCTATCTTTGTACGAGCTGACAAAGCTCACAGTTTTCCTCAAGTTACTCTCTAAGAGAGCTGTTCGCTTCTTGAAAAGATAATGTCCACAGACAAATATCCAAGCACATTTCCACACCAAATGGAGGCTACTGTTTACGTATACGTATACGTAATGTATCAAATCAAAAAACACTGTCCCTACTTACCGGGCTGAGTGCGATTTTTCCAAATACTGGTTTCATCAATAGCTGGAGTAGCTGTAACAAAGGGCGACCGACTGCATGTTACTGATGGAGGTGGCCGGTAATGGCCAAATGAGCCTTCAACTGAAGAAAAATAGCATTACCCCAGCATCAACAGACTTGATTCAATAATTATGCCTGAGGGAATACTCAAAGAAATTCATTGAAAATACTTGGGATGACCAAATGTATTGCAGGTACAGCTGTACCTATAATAACTGACTTAATTGTGACGATTTAAGGTAATTCCCCTGTAATAGAACCGACAATAGATTTTCGTTCAAACTTTGTCTACTAAATATTTATGATATGACAAGTCCAAATTTGAAATAACAAAGGGGGGTCCCCAGGCTCGTAAAGGTGTGACGTCACACTGAAAATGCCCCATTTTCACATTATTCACCATGTATTTTAGAAGGCCACTGTAATTTATTGTAGCATCCCTGTAACTCCAAACTTGAAATGATATGCTTGACAAAATAGTAATTACATTGTGTTGGATACAGGTAATCTCTTTACACTTGATTTAGACAGAAAACGTTTATTCCTGGAAAACTATTATACAATGATTGGTTGCCATGGTGACCAAAATGCAAAACATAAAAACTAAAGTTAACTCTGTTTTCCTTTTTTAAAAAATTTCTGTCAATAGAAATGTGACCATTCTTTTTTTATGCAAAGGCTATTGGTACTTGATTAGAATGAATGAAAAAAAAGAGGGGGTGCCCATACTCGTTAGTGAGATATGGCTGGGGATTTCAGACCCAGCCCTCCAGCTACATGACTCAAAACTGTTAAATTTGCAGATTAAATATAGTTATAAAGCTGTACAAATTCCTTTTTACATACAGGAGAAGACATACGGTAGTTGTTAAACCACTTTGATAAAATTTGGATCAGAATTTATTGCAAGAAATTATTGGTTACCATGGAAACCGAAGGAAATCAAGGCCAAACGTTCAGAATTGGACTATAAAATAGACAAATTGCACAAAAATTATTTCAACCAAACTAGAAAGTGTTCATCACAGATATGTCTTAAATCAGTTTTGTTGATTTAATTTTCTTTACATATGCAGTAAAGAGATATTTTAGGTCCCAGGCCTTACTCCCCCAAACAACTAAGGACTGTGCCCATGAACTTTAATGACTGGATTTTATCATGGATTTCATGTACTTCTTGGGTAGAAAAGTCAGCTAGTGAATTCCTCCGAGAGCGTCGCACTCAAATTTTATTATTACACGTGTGTAATTTCTGTTTTGGTTTTACACAAATAATGCCACAACTTAAAAGCATCATGCATAAAACAAATTGACACATGGAGGTCCTGTCAACAGTGCATTCACGTGCGTTGATCCGATACCGGCATGTAACATTCCTATAAAGAAAAAAACGTATTTATTTATTTTATTTTACTTTCTAATGAACAAAATTACTTTGTATCCTCATTTCTTTGGAACGAACGCTAAAGCTGTTAGCTTATGTGACAGCAAATATTACTAAAAATACTCACAATCGTACGCGTGTAGTTACACAAATTGTGCCTCGTAAAAAATATATAAAATAACATAATTTTTCTAATTGTTCGACAAACATTGATTAACTCCTTAGAAGACAAAATTGCATTTGGAGTTCAGGTATTCTAATTTTCAGCAATCAGAAGTCTGTGAAGTCATTTTGAACGTACAGCAAATTAAATAAACGAGCCAACATACCTGCTACAAGCTTTGTGTTGACATCAAATATGGGCCTCCCTCGCTGAAGGCTTCCGGTCTGATGAGTCTTGTTAGTTCTACACACGTTTATTTCTCCACATTCACCGTTTGCACAAGTTAGGTACAAGAGGCTTTCGAGTCCGGAAACTGTTTCATGAAAACAGTTCGAGAGCCGAAGCGGATTCCCGCAGGCTTTACAGCCTTCATCTAGTACTTTCGCCAACAAATCCAACTCAACAACGCGTCTTCCCGACAGCTCAAAATCACTTCTACGGCCATTACCGTTCTCAACATCTTCACCCACTTTCTCAAATTTCCGTTTGCATTGGATCTGCAAATTCTGTCGACGTTCGCATTCTTTTACACGGCGAAAACAACCTTTTTTGTCCCTGACGCGCTCGTCGTGAAAGGCCGCCATCTTAGAAAGATTGCATGACTTGAGCTTATTAGGATGCGCAGTAAAGTTGCGCAGTGCAAAACAGGGGAATGACCTTAAGACTAAACAGCACAGCTCAGAAAGGCCCCTTTTATTATTTTCTCTTGTTGGTAATGGCTTACACAAAAAATGTGCCTATATGAATTACAGTGTATTATACTCACGATGGGTGAACCTTCCCTGATAAATTTGTTCATTGTGAGTTAAAGTACCTGCAAGAAAAGGAAATGATTGTAGTTCACAGATAAAGGCAGCTGGGCATCATCAGTGGAATACTTCAAAAGAAGAATTTCAGTGCTATTAAAACATCAAACAAGACCTAAATGTAACTTAATCCAGTTTTGTAACTTATTATAAATATTACAGTGTATAACCATTTACGGCAGGTACCCAATGACAACAAACTTGAATAAACGGGCTAGAAAACCTCTCTTTGAGAAAGGACAAAACTCAGACAATAACAACTTGGATCACCAATTTACATTTGTACATCCATAGCAAGTATTCAAAAACAAAGCACAGACAGTAGTTACCATTCTTATTCAACATGTAAATCTGCAATCCAATTTGATTTGGTCTGAGTTTTGTCCAGCTACTATTAACAAAATTGTACTGCGAGTGTGACCTGCTCAAGTTACGCCAGACAATAATACATGTACAAACTTAAGCTTAAGTGCAAAGGTTGAAGTTCCCGAAGTTCTCATTTTAAATTTTAAAAATTGTTTGCAACATCGCATAAAAATAATGCAATTTCCTACTCACTCTGAGTCTCAGTGTGCATTCTATGATAAGTAGCTTCTCCATGAGCCTGAGTAGAAGTACCAGGATAAGAAATATGCTTGTTCTCCATTGTTAAAGGTGGTCTGCCATAACCAGAAGGGCCTTCAAGAAGAGAAATTCCATAAAAGCAACGTTAACATTAAGGCTAAGCTGCTTTCATCAAACAACTAAATGACATTCCCATGGGGATACAGATAAATGCCAACCGATGACAATGTTTGATGATAACCTTTCCAAACGTGCACATCCACATGTATCTTAATCTATCATGACCAAATTTCTTCTCACTATGGTTTAATAATTATTTCCAAGTTCAGTGAAATGCCGACATACAAGTCATACAGAAATAGTAACTGAAGTTCAGTACTAGTTGTCAATTTAGAAGTGGAATCAAATGAGCACTAACAGTTTACAATAATTGCCTTGAAAACAACATGACGATACTGAACTATAGTACCAGGTAGTGAAGATCAACAACGTTTTGGCCCTGGATGTGCATAAATTAAAACAGGATACAGAGTTTTTGGCCAATAAAAATGTAATAACTGTAGGAAAATGAGATTTTATACTTACTTGACTGATAAGTTTGAGTGACTCTAGTGAAAGGTAACTGATTGGGTCCCACTGATGAAGATGGCATGTCATGACCAGAGAAGCCTTCCAAAAGAAAATGCAAAAACAAAACTCAATAAGAAATTCTGAAACAATGCTATACAGTATTTGTGTAATGTGCAGGGCCATCAAGGTCACATGTCAATCTATTTTGTTGAGTTGTAATTACATCTATAAATCTACTTCCTACTCACTCCGAGTGTGACTTCTGTTATTATTGTATCCTCCATAAGACTGACTGGCCAATGCAGAAGGCAACGGATTGTATTCCACTGATGAATGCAGCCGCATATGGACACCTTGACCAGACAACAAAACAAACATTAATTTAACATATTTAAATATTATCTCACATGGACAACAATGTGCCATAGCATATCCTTCAAAGGATTTGGCAACTGAAATTTTACATGTTTGCCATCAGCAGGAAAGATAACCAAATTCTTGATACCTCTGCACACAATAAAAACATAACACAGAGTTTTCACTCCCAAAACAGGTAAAGGTTTTGTTTTCCTACTCACTTTGAGGGTGGCTTGTCGAATATGTTAGAGTTGAAGACTGTGTGACTGGGGCAACTGGCAACAGATTGTACTCCACCGACAAAGGTGGCCTGTCATAACTAGAGGAACCTTCGAGAGGAAAAGGCAAAAATAACACTAAGTCTTAATAAAATCTGAACAATGTCAGGGCTATCACTATCCCTAGCTAATTTTGTTTTTCAGCCCTGTGACAGCACTAGTTCTATACCTAGAAGTCATACGGTAAGAAAAATTAAACAAATGTGTCTTGAGGTTTCCTTACAACAAAATTCTTTTGCCATGTTATTGAGACCAACTCTGATGTGACATGAAGTATGGTAGTGTTCACCATAAGGTGTAGCCTACATTGTTGTATTTTTCCAGCGAAGTAACATCACAGGCGGCCCAGACGTTGTTTGTGATTTACATCCCTGACAGTATTGCATTACGTTTTGAGCCATTTCAGAGAATGTATGAAAATGATTCGAAAATCACTCTAAATTCAACTTGTAGTAAAGGATTTAAATAACAGAAGCTTACCTTAGACTGCTTGTGTTAATTTGAAGTCTTTGTGGCAGCTGAGTCGTTCTAAAGTTGTTCTGAAGCCATTTTGACGATTTGAACTTTTTCAGGTTTGCTTTCCATTAAAGAGAAACGAGAGGCTGGCGACCTGGTCGGCCAACGGTTCGCACTCGAAGCTCACCAAAATTGCCTCACAGCAGCTGTCGATAATTCTTTCTCGTTGCTTCACCTCAGATTCCAAGGTTTATCTTATCTGCCCGAAAAACGCTCCTTTTCAAACGCTGGCTGCCCATTTCTGCTTCGTCTCGATCCGTTAAGAGTTATCTTGGGCACGGATTTCAAAATCGTTGGCTTAGCGACCACTCCATCACGACAAAGTGGTCCTCAACCGTAAGGAGGCACAGCTCAATTTGCTCTATGCAAATTGTTTTAGCACTCAGAGGAACTGTTATATTGAGCAATTTTAGCACTATAGAAAAAGCACTGTTTCTGGGTGATTTTAGCGCTTAAAAGCACTGTTTTATTGAGCAATTTTAGCGCTGAAAAGCACTGTTTAATGCCGGGTGTTTTACTGAGCGATTTTAGTGCTTAAAAGCACTGTTTTACTGAGACCTAGACGGCTGCCGTGAGGCAATTTTGGCAAGCTCCGAGCATTTTAGTGGAATTTATGGATATTCAAGTGCGAACCGTCGGCCGACCAGTTCACCAGCCTCTCATTTCTCTTTAATGGAAAGCAAACCTGGAAAAGTTTAAATCGTCAAAATGCCTTCAGAACGACTTAAGAATGACTCAGCTGCCACAAAGACTTCAAAATAACACAAGCAGTCTAAGGTAAGCTTCTTTTATTTGAATCCTTTACCACAAGTTGAATTTAGAGTGATTTTTGAACCATTTTCATGCATTCTCTTAAATGGCTCAAAACGTAACGCAATACTGTCACGTATGTAAATCACCAACAACGTCTAGGCCACCTGTGATAACATCTGATATGGTTTATCTTTTACATCGGTCTCTATCTTGTTGAGTTCATCCTGAAGAATGCCAAGCTGAAGTCCCAGATTGTTCTAGTTTTTACCAATCTTTCCTCCCAGCCCATTTAGTCCAGACATATCTAATCAACGATATCAATGACATCAATAAAATCAATGAGTAATCAATAGGTAATCGATAGGTAATCAGTTGATTAGTCACTGATTATTGCCGATGATTAATGAGTAATTGATGACTAAATGATAGGCCACAAAATTTTTGGTTATCGATTAGTCATCAATTGCATCGATTAGGCATTGATTGCATTGATTAGTCATTGATTTTCATCCTGATTAGCTCAAAGGTCAAAAAACTGGAACTCGTACAAATATTCAATGCTCAAGCTTGTTATGTAACTACTTATGACGGATGTTTCCCTAAGCCGAAGTAGTTTTACTTTGCTGACAAACACCCCCCCCCCCCCAAAAAAAAAATTGATAACCACGTAGTCGATTCTTCTCAGCGTACTTGTTAATTTCATTTTCAGACTGGTTGGTTACTCTTCAGTTGTTTTGTTATCAAATAAAGAGTCGGGTGAAGAGAAATTTTGCACAATTGAGAGTCATCTGTATTTGTGATAAGCACTTTGCGTCTCTCACCATCGTCAACAAGAACTTCAGGTACAAGAAAAAATGCGCCTAACATAGATAAAAGAATCACAAACGAAAACTAATGGTACAAGAAAGCAAGAAAAGTGTCTTTCGTGCCCAGTATAATAGTCGATGAGTGATCGATAGGTCATCAATGAGTAATCTATTACATCAATGAGTAATCGATGTCATCAATGAGTAATTGATAGGCTACAATTTTTGGGCTTCGATTACTCATTGATTACTTATTGATCATCGCCAATAATCAATGACTAATCAACTGATTACTCATTGATTACCAATTGATGTCATTGATCATTGATAAGTTATGTCTGGTTTAGTTCATGGTCACTAGATATGCCTTCTTTAAGAGTAGTAGCTTCATGTGTTTTTTATAATTCTGACTGGCTACAGCAGGAGGCAACTGATTGTATTTCACTGAAGAAGGCAAGCACCTAGGGAAACCTAAACAGGGAAAATCTCATTTAACATACGGTATATAAATATTTCTTTTCAGACATGATGATGGGTGTCATCTAAAAAGCTTGAAAAAGTTTAGTGAACGAAATGTAAGTATGTTAGCCATAAGCAGTAAAGATAGTCAAACTCTTAGTCAGAGCTTGATCTAGACAGGAGGCAGCGTGGTTGAATGGTTAAGGGCACTGGATTTGAAATCTGTAGGTCCCTGGTTCAAATCCTCCACCCTACTGCTATCTGGATTTGTTCTCGGTTGTCCTGAGTTCAAATCCTCAACCACGCTGTGTAAATAGCTAACTGGTTAGCCTCCAACCAGTTGGGATTCTTAATAGTTTATGTTCCATTTGATATATTTAGTTATTTGTTTATAGTGTCCCCAGTTAGCACTGCTGTGCTAGATACACTTGACACTTAAATAAAGTTGTTGTTATTATTACATGATTTAAAACATGACACAGAGTTTTAAACCTGAAACAATTGCCAAAGAGTTTTTTCTTACTTTCAACATGGCTTGTCTGGACATGGCCTGTCTGATACAACTGAGTTGAGGACAGAGTGACTGGGGTCAATGGTAACTGATTGTATTCCACTGATGGAGCAGGCCTTCCATAACCAGAGGAGTCTTTCAGAAGAAAATCAAATCAAAACGTTTCAATTAATCTCTGATTAAGATGTTGTTCAGAGGTTGTGCAAAAAGGTGCAGGGGGAGGTGAGCCTCTTATTTTGTGAAGTCATAACTGCAAACAATCAAGTGCTTCTTCTACTCACTCTGATTTTGCATTCTCTAACTCAGTTAATTCATCAACTTTAAACAAAGAAAATCATGACAGTAACAGTGGTTTGGATACCCAGTCTTAATTAGCATTGAGATTTTGAAGATTTTACTTCTCCATTTACTCCTTAGTTTTTGCTTCAATTGACAAGATATATCAAACACTCACAAGGCTTGAAATAACTATTGGGCAGGCGCCGGACACATTGTCCGGTCAAACGTGATTTTGCTCGGATATAGGCACTTTTGGCCGGACAAATTTAATCCATCTTAACTAGTTGCAATAGAGGCTCCATTTTGGAAGTTACATGATCTGTATCATTTTCAGCAACAGCAACTCTAGTTACTCAAAACAAATCGAGTGTGCAAAAAATTAGAAATTGTAGTTTTATTACTCTTTGTTCTGTTACATTGTAAGTCAGACATGTGGATTGCAAGACACAACCTCATCGTTAACGTTTGGTTGAAACCCGACCAAATCACTAACAAAACGTAACCTTCAACTTTATAGTACAACATTTACATTTTAGCAAATGCTGCTTTGTTTCTACAAATAATTTCAAACAGGCAAATAAACTTGTGAAATCGTTTGGTTCAATAAATCAATCTCTCAATTAACAAGATAATAACACGCATTAAACGGAATGTAAGATTATATACAACTATGTAATATAATCCTGACTTACAAGTTTACTCTACTGCGTTGATGCTATCTTGTTAATTGAGAGATTGATTTGTTGAACCAAACGATTTCACAAGTTTATTTGCCTGTTTGAAATTATTTGTAGAAACAAAGCAGCATTTGCTAAAATGTAAATGTTGTACTATAAAGTTGAAGGTTACGTTTTGTTAGTGATTTGGTCGGGTTTCAACCAAACGTTAACGATGAGGTTGTGTCTTGCAATCCACATGTCTGACTTACAATGTAACAGAACAAAGAGTAATAAAACTACAATTTCTAATTTTTTGCACACTCGATTTGTTTTGAGTAACTAGAGTTGCTGTTGCTGAAAATGATACAGATCATGTAACTTCCAAAATGGAGCCTCTATTGCAACTAGTTAAGATGGATTAAATTTGTCCGGCCAAAAGTGCCTATATCCGAGCAAAATCACGTTTGACCGGACAATGTGTCCGGCGCCTGCCCAATAGTTATTTCAAGCCTTGTGAGTGTTTGATATATCTTGTCAATTGAAGCAAAAACTAAGGAGTAAATGGAGAAGTAAAATCTTCAAAATCTCAATGCTAATTAAGACTGGGTATCCAAACCACTGTTACTGTCATGATTTTCTTTGTTTAAAGTTGATGAATTAACTGAGTTAGAGAATGCAAAATCAGAGTGAGTAGAAGAAGCACTTGATTGTTTGCAGTTATGACTTCACAAAATAAGAGGCTCACCTCCCCCTGCACCTTTTTGCACAACCTCTGAACAACATCTTAATCAGAGATTAATTGAAACGTTTTGATTTGATTTTCTTCTGAAAGACTCCTCTGGTTATGGAAGGCCTGCTCCATCAGTGGAATACAATCAGTTACCATTGACCCCAGTCACTCTGTCCTCAACTCAGTTGTATCAGACAGGCCATGTCCAGACAAGCCATGTTGAAAGTAAGAAAAACTCTTTGGCAATTGTTTCAGGTTTAAAACTCTGTGTCATGTTTTAAATCATGTAATAATAACAACAACTTTATTTAAGTGTCAAGTGTATCTAGCACAGCAGTGCTAACTGGGGACACTATAAACAAATAACTAAATATATCAAATGGAACATAAACTATTAAGAATCCCAACTGGTTGGAGGCTAACCAGTTAGCTATTTACACAGCGTGGTTGAGGATTTGAACTCAGGACAACCGAGAACAAATCCAGATAGCAGTAGGGTGGAGGATTTGAACCAGGGACCTACAGATTTCAAATCCAGTGCCCTTAACCATTCAACCACGCTGCCTCCTGTCTAGATCAAGCTCTGACTAAGAGTTTGACTATCTTTACTGCTTATGGCTAACATACTTACATTTCGTTCACTAAACTTTTTCAAGCTTTTTAGATGACACCCATCATCATGTCTGAAAAGAAATATTTATATACCGTATGTTAAATGAGATTTTCCCTGTTTAGGTTTCCCTAGGTGCTTGCCTTCTTCAGTGAAATACAATCAGTTGCCTCCTGCTGTAGCCAGTCAGAATTATAAAAAACACATGAAGCTACTACTCTTAAAGAAGGCATATCTAGTGACCATGAACTAAACCAGACATAACTTATCAATGATCAATGACATCAATTGGTAATCAATGAGTAATCAGTTGATTAGTCATTGATTATTGGCGATGATCAATAAGTAATCAATGAGTAATCGAAGCCCAAAAATTGTAGCCTATCAATTACTCATTGATGACATCGATTACTCATTGATGTAATAGATTACTCATTGATGACCTATCGATCACTCATCGACTATTATACTGGGCACGAAAGACACTTTTCTTGCTTTCTTGTACCATTAGTTTTCGTTTGTGATTCTTTTATCTATGTTAGGCGCATTTTTTCTTGTACCTGAAGTTCTTGTTGACGATGGTGAGAGACGCAAAGTGCTTATCACAAATACAGATGACTCTCAATTGTGCAAAATTTCTCTTCACCCGACTCTTTATTTGATAACAAAACAACTGAAGAGTAACCAACCAGTCTGAAAATGAAATTAACAAGTACGCTGAGAAGAATCGACTACGTGGTTATCAATTTTTTTTTTGGGGGGGGGGGGGTGTTTGTCAGCAAAGTAAAACTACTTCGGCTTAGGGAAACATCCGTCATAAGTAGTTACATAACAAGCTTGAGCATTGAATATTTGTACGAGTTCCAGTTTTTTGACCTTTGAGCTAATCAGGATGAAAATCAATGACTAATCAATGCAATCAATGCCTAATCGATGCAATTGATGACTAATCGATAACCAAAAATTTTGTGGCCTATCATTTAGTCATCAATTACTCATTAATCATCGGCAATAATCAGTGACTAATCAACTGATTACCTATCGATTACCTATTGATTACTCATTGATTTTATTGATGTCATTGATATCGTTGATTAGATATGTCTGGACTAAATGGGCTGGGAGGAAAGATTGGTAAAAACTAGAACAATCTGGGACTTCAGCTTGGCATTCTTCAGGATGAACTCAACAAGATAGAGACCGATGTAAAAGATAAACCATATCAGATGTTATCACAGGTGGCCTAGACGTTGTTGGTGATTTACATACGTGACAGTATTGCGTTACGTTTTGAGCCATTTAAGAGAATGCATGAAAATGGTTCAAAAATCACTCTAAATTCAACTTGTGGTAAAGGATTCAAATAAAAGAAGCTTACCTTAGACTGCTTGTGTTATTTTGAAGTCTTTGTGGCAGCTGAGTCATTCTTAAGTCGTTCTGAAGGCATTTTGACGATTTAAACTTTTCCAGGTTTGCTTTCCATTAAAGAGAAATGAGAGGCTGGTGAACTGGTCGGCCGACGGTTCGCACTTGAATATCCATAAATTCCACTAAAATGCTCGGAGCTTGCCAAAATTGCCTCACGGCAGCCGTCTAGGTCTCAGTAAAACAGTGCTTTTAAGCACTAAAATCGCTCAGTAAAACACCCGGCATTAAACAGTGCTTTTCAGCGCTAAAATTGCTCAATAAAACAGTGCTTTTAAGCGCTAAAATCACCCAGAAACAGTGCTTTTCTATAGTGCTAAAATTGCTCAATATAACAGTTCCTCTGAGTGCTAAAACAATTTGCATAGAGCAAATTGAGCTGTGCCTCCTTACGGTTGAGGACCACTTTGTCGTGATGGAGTGGTCGCTAAGCCAACGATTTTGAAATCCGTGCCCAAGATAACTCTTAACGGATCGAGACGAAGCAGAAATGGGCAGCCAGCGTTTGAAAAGGAGCGTTTTTCGGGCAGATAAGATAAACCTTGGAATCTGAGGTGAAGCAACGAGAAAGAATTATCGACAGCTGCTGTGAGGCAATTTTGGTGAGCTTCGAGTGCGAACCGTTGGCCGACCAGGTCGCCAGCCTCTCGTTTCTCTTTAATGGAAAGCAAACCTGAAAAAGTTCAAATCGTCAAAATGGCTTCAGAACAACTTTAGAACGACTCAGCTGCCACAAAGACTTCAAATTAACACAAGCAGTCTAAGGTAAGCTTCTGTTATTTAAATCCTTTACTACAAGTTGAATTTAGAGTGATTTTCGAATCATTTTCATACATTCTCTGAAATGGCTCAAAACGTAATGCAATACTGTCAGGGATGTAAATCACAAACAACGTCTGGGCCGCCTGTGATGTTACTTCGCTGGAAAAATACAACAATGTAGGCTACACCTTATGGTGAACACTACCATACTTCATGTCACATCAGAGTTGGTCTCAATAACATGGCAAAAGAATTTTGTTGTAAGGAAACCTCAAGACACATTTGTTTAATTTTTCTTACCGTATGACTTCTAGGTATAGAACTAGTGCTGTCACAGGGCTGAAAAACAAAATTAGCTAGGGATAGTGATAGCCCTGACATTGTTCAGATTTTATTAAGACTTAGTGTTATTTTTGCCTTTTCCTCTCGAAGGTTCCTCTAGTTATGACAGGCCACCTTTGTCGGTGGAGTACAATCTGTTGCCAGTTGCCCCAGTCACACAGTCTTCAACTCTAACATATTCGACAAGCCACCCTCAAAGTGAGTAGGAAAACAAAACCTTTACCTGTTTTGGGAGTGAAAACTCTGTGTTATGTTTTTATTGTGTGCAGAGGTATCAAGAATTTGGTTATCTTTCCTGCTGATGGCAAACATGTAAAATTTCAGTTGCCAAATCCTTTGAAGGATATGCTATGGCACATTGTTGTCCATGTGAGATAATATTTAAATATGTTAAATTAATGTTTGTTTTGTTGTCTGGTCAAGGTGTCCATATGCGGCTGCATTCATCAGTGGAATACAATCCGTTGCCTTCTGCATTGGCCAGTCAGTCTTATGGAGGATACAATAATAACAGAAGTCACACTCGGAGTGAGTAGGAAGTAGATTTATAGATGTAATTACAACTCAACAAAATAGATTGACATGTGACCTTGATGGCCCTGCACATTACACAAATACTGTATAGCATTGTTTCAGAATTTCTTATTGAGTTTTGTTTTTGCATTTTCTTTTGGAAGGCTTCTCTGGTCATGACATGCCATCTTCATCAGTGGGACCCAATCAGTTACCTTTCACTAGAGTCACTCAAACTTATCAGTCAAGTAAGTATAAAATCTCATTTTCCTACAGTTATTACATTTTTATTGGCCAAAAACTCTGTATCCTGTTTTAATTTATGCACATCCAGGGCCAAAACGTTGTTGATCTTCACTACCTGGTACTATAGTTCAGTATCGTCATGTTGTTTTCAAGGCAATTATTGTAAACTGTTAGTGCTCATTTGATTCCACTTCTAAATTGACAACTAGTACTGAACTTCAGTTACTATTTCTGTATGACTTGTATGTCGGCATTTCACTGAACTTGGAAATAATTATTAAACCATAGTGAGAAGAAATTTGGTCATGATAGATTAAGATACATGTGGATGTGCACGTTTGGAAAGGTTATCATCAAACATTGTCATCGGTTGGCATTTATCTGTATCCCCATGGGAATGTCATTTAGTTGTTTGATGAAAGCAGCTTAGCCTTAATGTTAACGTTGCTTTTATGGAATTTCTCTTCTTGAAGGCCCTTCTGGTTATGGCAGACCACCTTTAACAATGGAGAACAAGCATATTTCTTATCCTGGTACTTCTACTCAGGCTCATGGAGAAGCTACTTATCATAGAATGCACACTGAGACTCAGAGTGAGTAGGAAATTGCATTATTTTTATGCGATGTTGCAAACAATTTTTAAAATTTAAAATGAGAACTTCGGGAACTTCAACCTTTGCACTTAAGCTTAAGTTTGTACATGTATTATTGTCTGGCGTAACTTGAGCAGGTCACACTCGCAGTACAATTTTGTTAATAGTAGCTGGACAAAACTCAGACCAAATCAAATTGGATTGCAGATTTACATGTTGAATAAGAATGGTAACTACTGTCTGTGCTTTGTTTTTGAATACTTGCTATGGATGTACAAATGTAAATTGGTGATCCAAGTTGTTATTGTCTGAGTTTTGTCCTTTCTCAAAGAGAGGTTTTCTAGCCCGTTTATTCAAGTTTGTTGTCATTGGGTACCTGCCGTAAATGGTTATACACTGTAATATTTATAATAAGTTACAAAACTGGATTAAGTTACATTTAGGTCTTGTTTGATGTTTTAATAGCACTGAAATTCTTCTTTTGAAGTATTCCACTGATGATGCCCAGCTGCCTTTATCTGTGAACTACAATCATTTCCTTTTCTTGCAGGTACTTTAACTCACAATGAACAAATTTATCAGGGAAGGTTCACCCATCGTGAGTATAATACACTGTAATTCATATAGGCACATTTTTTGTGTAAGCCATTACCAACAAGAGAAAATAATAAAAGGGGCCTTTCTGAGCTGTGCTGTTTAGTCTTAAGGTCATTCCCCTGTTTTGCACTGCGCAACTTTACTGCGCATCCTAATAAGCTCAAGTCATGCAATCTTTCTAAGATGGCGGCCTTTCACGACGAGCGCGTCAGGGACAAAAAAGGTTGTTTTCGCCGTGTAAAAGAATGCGAACGTCGACAGAATTTGCAGATCCAATGCAAACGGAAATTTGAGAAAGTGGGTGAAGATGTTGAGAACGGTAATGGCCGTAGAAGTGATTTTGAGCTGTCGGGAAGACGCGTTGTTGAGTTGGATTTGTTGGCGAAAGTACTAGATGAAGGCTGTAAAGCCTGCGGGAATCCGCTTCGGCTCTCGAACTGTTTTCATGAAACAGTTTCCGGACTCGAAAGCCTCTTGTACCTAACTTGTGCAAACGGTGAATGTGGAGAAATAAACGTGTGTAGAACTAACAAGACTCATCAGACCGGAAGCCTTCAGCGAGGGAGGCCCATATTTGATGTCAACACAAAGCTTGTAGCAGGTATGTTGGCTCGTTTATTTAATTTGCTGTACGTTCAAAATGACTTCACAGACTTCTGATTGCTGAAAATTAGAATACCTGAACTCCAAATGCAATTTTGTCTTCTAAGGAGTTAATCAATGTTTGTCGAACAATTAGAAAAATTATGTTATTTTATATATTTTTTACGAGGCACAATTTGTGTAACTACACGCGTACGATTGTGAGTATTTTTAGTAATATTTGCTGTCACATAAGCTAACAGCTTTAGCGTTCGTTCCAAAGAAATGAGGATACAAAGTAATTTTGTTCATTAGAAAGTAAAATAAAATAAATAAATACGTTTTTTTCTTTATAGGAATGTTACATGCCGGTATCGGATCAACGCACGTGAATGCACTGTTGACAGGACCTCCATGTGTCAATTTGTTTTATGCATGATGCTTTTAAGTTGTGGCATTATTTGTGTAAAACCAAAACAGAAATTACACACGTGTAATAATAAAATTTGAGTGCGACGCTCTCGGAGGAATTCACTAGCTGACTTTTCTACCCAAGAAGTACATGAAATCCATGATAAAATCCAGTCATTAAAGTTCATGGGCACAGTCCTTAGTTGTTTGGGGGAGTAAGGCCTGGGACCTAAAATATCTCTTTACTGCATATGTAAAGAAAATTAAATCAACAAAACTGATTTAAGACATATCTGTGATGAACACTTTCTAGTTTGGTTGAAATAATTTTTGTGCAATTTGTCTATTTTATAGTCCAATTCTGAACGTTTGGCCTTGATTTCCTTCGGTTTCCATGGTAACCAATAATTTCTTGCAATAAATTCTGATCCAAATTTTATCAAAGTGGTTTAACAACTACCGTATGTCTTCTCCTGTATGTAAAAAGGAATTTGTACAGCTTTATAACTATATTTAATCTGCAAATTTAACAGTTTTGAGTCATGTAGCTGGAGGGCTGGGTCTGAAATCCCCAGCCATATCTCACTAACGAGTATGGGCACCCCCTCTTTTTTTTCATTCATTCTAATCAAGTACCAATAGCCTTTGCATAAAAAAAGAATGGTCACATTTCTATTGACAGAAATTTTTTAAAAAAGGAAAACAGAGTTAACTTTAGTTTTTATGTTTTGCATTTTGGTCACCATGGCAACCAATCATTGTATAATAGTTTTCCAGGAATAAACGTTTTCTGTCTAAATCAAGTGTAAAGAGATTACCTGTATCCAACACAATGTAATTACTATTTTGTCAAGCATATCATTTCAAGTTTGGAGTTACAGGGATGCTACAATAAATTACAGTGGCCTTCTAAAATACATGGTGAATAATGTGAAAATGGGGCATTTTCAGTGTGACGTCACACCTTTACGAGCCTGGGGACCCCCCTTTGTTATTTCAAATTTGGACTTGTCATATCATAAATATTTAGTAGACAAAGTTTGAACGAAAATCTATTGTCGGTTCTATTACAGGGGAATTACCTTAAATCGTCACAATTAAGTCAGTTATTATAGGTACAGCTGTACCTGCAATACATTTGGTCATCCCAAGTATTTTCAATGAATTTCTTTGAGTATTCCCTCAGGCATAATTATTGAATCAAGTCTGTTGATGCTGGGGTAATGCTATTTTTCTTCAGTTGAAGGCTCATTTGGCCATTACCGGCCACCTCCATCAGTAACATGCAGTCGGTCGCCCTTTGTTACAGCTACTCCAGCTATTGATGAAACCAGTATTTGGAAAAATCGCACTCAGCCCGGTAAGTAGGGACAGTGTTTTTTGATTTGATACATTACGTATACGTATACGTAAACAGTAGCCTCCATTTGGTGTGGAAATGTGCTTGGATATTTGTCTGTGGACATTATCTTTTCAAGAAGCGAACAGCTCTCTTAGAGAGTAACTTGAGGAAAACTGTGAGCTTTGTCAGCTCGTACAAAGATAGAACCAGAACTGTCAAAGATTTTTAATTAAATTAGGCAGTTATGAAAAACAAAACTAGCTAGGATTAGTGACAGCTCTTAGTGAAAGGAGAGGGACATTGGGGGTTCTGAACACCGCCAAGTCGCAAATAAATTTCGGCAAATACCAAAACTACTACTCTGTATGTCAAGTTTAGAGCATATGTTCAGTTACATTATCTGGGATTTAGATCACAGAATCAAATAGGCAACATCCATTGGCGTGTTGGCTAATAATTGACAAAAAATATCTTGCCATTTTCTGTTTGCAACACAAGGAATTACAGTTTTCTATTCCTGTGAGAACTCAGTTTCATTGGGAATGTCCAATCGAAAACTAGAAAAGGCTTGGAAATGTTGGAGAACTTGTAGAATAATTCAAGATTAAAATTACTGAAATACCACAGGAAAAATTGTTGAATTCTGCAAACCCCAATATCCATTGTTTCAGATTTTATTAAGTATTATTTTTGCATTTTCTTCTGGAAGGCCCCTCTGGTTATGGCAGACCATCCTCATCAGTGCAGTACAATCAGTTGCCAGATGCATCAGTCACTCAGTCTTCAACTCTAACATATCAGACAAGCCACCCTCAATGTGAGCAACCAAACAAAAACTTTATGTGTTTTGGAGAGTCAAAACTCTTTGTTATGTTTTTATTGTGTGCAGAGCTGTAACAATTTGGGTTATCTTTAGTGCTAGTGGCAAACAAAGTAACATATTACTTGCCAAATCCTTTGAAACATTTGATATGGCACATCATTATGTCTGAGATAATATTTACTACATATGTTAATGTATTTTCTTGTCTGGTCAAGGTTTTCCTGGGCAGCTGCATCCTTCATCATTGGAATACAATCAGTTTCCTTCTACTGTTGCCAGTCTGTCTTATCAAGGATGCAATAATTCCAGAGGTCACATTCATAGTGAGTATGAAATTAATTACACATTTTAAATTACAACTTTACAAAATAAAGATTGGCACCTGACCTTGACACAAAAGCTCTGTGGTCTTCAGAATTTCTTTTTAAGTTTCTGTTTGCATTTTCTTTGGGAAGGCTTCTCTGGTCATGACATGCCACCTTCATCAGTGGGACACACTCAGGTACCTTTTAGTGGAGCTCCTCAAAGTTATCAGCCAAGTAAGTATACAATCTTGTTTTCCTACAGTTATTTACAGGTTAACGCACTCAGCGAGTGAATTATCGGGATTTACCTGCATGAGTTCACTAACAATGAACGAGGAATTTCAACACCGCACCAGCCGGCCTCATGTGGTATTGAAAATTTCGAGTTCATTGTTAAGAAACGAATGCAGGTAAATCCCGATAATTCACGAGCAATGAGTGCGTTAACATTTTTATTCTTCAAATTGAATACACTGCAAACAAAAATTGCCAAACTTTGAGTCAGCCGAAGCCATGGTATAATTACAGTGTTGTATTGAATTTACACCACAGCTATTACACCACGATAATGACGTCAAGGAGGTTGTTTCGTAACAGCCCAGTGCCACATGGTACAAATCAACCAATCAGAAAATCGGAATTTGTACAGTGTATGAAAGTTGAATAATAATACAGTTTTATTGGCCAAAACTCTCTCCTGTTTTAATTTATGCACATCCAGGTCCAAGAGGGCCCTTCACATCATAGAAGCTCTTACATGTAAATTTATCCAGAATTTATTTTTTGTGCTGTTTTAAATATATTTGCGTTGCATTTTGTTCAAAACTCTATCATACTTTTATTTGTGTTCAGAGGCCAAGAGTGTCTTGATCTTCTGAGTCTTTGTTATGAACTTTTGGGTCACTTGATGTTATGTTGAAGTGCTACTTTGGTTCCTCACAGGAGCTCCTTTTAGGGCTTAACTGCAGAATACCCTGCCACTCGAACAAACTTCTTCGTAGCCGGCTACGCGGTACGCAGAAACTAATTAATTCAAGTTGAAGTAGTATGTAATTTATGCTAACGCAGATTAAACAGTGAATTCAAAATGGCGTTCTATATGTTTCACTTTGGCTACGCGGTACGCAGTGAGAAATAATTTATTCTAAAATGCATTTAACTGTGAATTCAATATGGCGTTCTTTATGTTTCACTTTGGCTACGCGGTACGCAGTGAGATATATGTTGTTCCTCCACCTGCCTTCGTCGTAGCCGGTTACGTGTACGCAAAAAATTACTAAAAAAAGGTTGTGTATGCCTCGTTCTGTAAGCTCGAATGAACGATTGCGACACAACATCAACTGCATTTCACTTTAATAAGATCATGCACTTAACAATTGTAATGCTTAACGCCGTAAACAATATTAAGGCACCCAGCAAGACTCCAAAAATGTGTGTATGCCTCGTTCTTTAAGCTCGAAGGCACGATTGCGACAGAACATCAACTGCATTTCACTTAAAATATCTTGAACATGCGCTTAATAATTACACACTATACATAAAAGAGCATTTCCGTTTTGTTTTGTCCCACACTACATACAATTTGTCATGAGTAATCTTTTAGTTCAAAGTTTCTTAGTGTAACAGGCTTTTTTCCTAAATTTTACAATTGCGACACAACATCAACTGCATTTCACTTTAATAAGATCATGCACTTACTGACAATTGTAATGCTTAAAGCCGTAAACAATATTAAGGCACCCAGCAAGAATCCAAAAATGTGTGTATGCCTCGTTCTTTAAGCTCGAAGGCACGATTGCGACAGAACATCAACTGCATTTCACTTAAAATATCTTGAACATGCGCTTAATAATTACACACTATACATAAAAGAGCATTTCCGTTTTGTTTTGTCCCACACTACATACAATTTGTCATGAATAATCTTTTAGTTCAGTTTTTCTTAGTGTAACAGGCTTTTTTCCTAAATTTTACAATTTGTAAACAAAGGCAACATCTTTTAGAAACACTCGAAACAAGTCCTTGTCACGGTTAACATACCGCCAAATGAATTCCGCAAGGTAAGAAGAATAATGTTCCTTTTTTCTGCCATGCGTCGGTAGACTGACTTTCATTTGTCTCCATTGCCCTTCTATTTTATTCGTGTCGTAGCCTTCCGAGTTGACAAATTCAACGGAATGGTTCACTGTTTTATGTGGATAGCCATATTTTTCTAAGTTCACATAGCCCTTCCAGCAATCACTGACAATTGTAGTTCCTGGCTCGATCCATTCTTGAATGTGGCTTATCAGTGTGGGCCTCTGTTTCTGTTCGTCAACCGCTATTACCAATGATAGTGCATTTTCGGGATTCTTCCTCTTACTGCGCCCGGAAACCCGCTAGTGTTTGGGGGTCATGTTCTCTTCTCTCTCTCT
>JAHPZR010023706.1:0-19831 GCA_019787425.1 Platygyra sinensis
AATCAAAGGCTCCTAAGAGGTAACTCATTCGTCCATATAACAGAAATTGTGGGGAAAATGTGATGACTTGTTGGAAAAGTTTCAAGCTACACCCTTCATCCCATGCACCCAAATCCAGACTGACATAAAGGTGTCTCGCTGTAATAAGGTTGATTGTTTGGTTCATTAATTGATAAGGGGTATTATGAGACAGACATTATTTTGCTATTTTTGTTGCATGAATGGGAGTTTGGGGAAAGAGACACAATGGAGAACTTTCAGAGCAAAACCTGTCGAAGCAAATAGAATGCTATGTTCAAACACAACATGTAACTTTATTTTTCTCTAATTGAACAAGATTTAATGTTAACAAGCTTGATCTAGAAAATGTTTCAAAGTTGCTTTTTAACTTCATGTGGGTAAAAGAACTGAAACTAAATGATAGCAATAATCTGCGACAGATATTGGAAATGGACAAAAGGAAATGCAATCTCTATACAGTTCCTACAACCACATGACTGAGGTTGTTTCTTAAGTCTAAGTAACAAGAACATAACATTTCTTAAGAACAATTGAGGAACTTTTAATCTTTTGTGGACAATTAGCGTAGACAAAATGATTTTATCTGATTTTTAAATTGGCAAATTTTTTTCTTTATGGGCAGAAGTTTTGCCCATATGATTTGTGTATTTAGTTTTGTGATGTGCTTTGATAGGGGCACTTCGTAAGTATTCACATGCAAGGTTTATGTTATCTAATCTTAAACAGAACTGAAACTCAATTGTAAGCGATAACCTTAAAACGGAAAAAAGAAAATGCAATCTCTTTGCTGTGGCCAGCTACGTCAAGATTGAGGCAGGTGTGATTTAAGTCTAAGTAACAACAACATTTTTCTTACAAAAGTCTTGGGACTTCTAATCGTTGTCATGCACAATTTGCATAGACAAAATGATTTTATGTGATTTTGAAATGGCAAATTTTAACTTCTTTATGGGCAGAAATTTTGCACATAATATGCTGTATTTTGTTTTGTGACATGTGCTTTGATAGGTGCACTTGGTAAGTAGTAACATCCTTGGAATTTTTCATGTAGTCTTTGAGAGAACTGAAATTGAATTGTAAGCAATAATCTTGAAATGGAAATAAGAAAATGCCATCACTTTGCAGTTCCCAGCTACCTCAAGATTGACGTAGGTGTGAGTTAAGTGTTAGTAACAACAACACAACAGTTTTTAACAGTTGTTAACAGTTTTTAAGTCTTGGGACTTGTAATCGTTGTCATTCACAATTTGCATTACAAAAATGATTTGATCTGATTTATGGAAAATGTTAACTTCTTTATGGGCAGAAATGTTGCACATAATATTGTTGTATTTAGTTTGTGACATGTGCTTTGATAGGTGCACTTGGTAAGTAGTAACATCCTAGGTATTTCTCATCTAATGTTTGATAGAACTGAAACTAAATTGTAAGCGATAATCTTGATGGAAGAAAGAAGATGCAATCTCTTTGTAGTTGCCAGCTACCTCAACATTGAGGCAGTTGTGATCTAATTCTAAGTAACAACAACAGATTTTTTAACAAAGTCTTGGGGCTTCTAATCGTTGTCATGCACAATTTGCATTGACAAGATGATCTTGTCTGATTTTGAGATGCAAAATTTTATCTTCTTTATAGGCAGAAGTGTTGCATATATTATTTTTGTGCTTAGTTTCGTGACATCTGCCTTGATGTTATATCCGTCGGTACACGATAGTTTAGCAAAGAGGTCTTTAAGAGGTGCACTTGGGGAGTAGTAACGTCCTATTTTCTCACCTTGCAAATCAGCAAGTAAGAAGTTAGCTGACAACGTTGCTGACAAAAGTGATACGAGCATCATCTGTTTACAAGAAGTGCACTTCACCATTTCAGGGTCATTATCTTCGTCTGCTGCGATTCTCCCATTGCAATTTACACAAACATACAGCTTGGTGATATCTGCTGCCAGGATTCTGCCCTCAATCTCTTCACTTTCTGTTTCTTTAGGCTTAAGTTTCTCAGCCTCTAATGCCATCGCTTCGGAGATCTTGATTTCTTCGTTGCATGGTGAAATAGTTGAAGATTGAGCGCACTGGAGATACGTCTTATTAAAATAGCCCACTCTCACATCTCCAAATACGTACGCCTGCCCTTGTGTAACTGTTTCTATCACATCTTCCCAGATGGTGGCAGCAATGACAGCAGTTCCATCGCTGACAACGAGCTCGCACTTCTTCACCTCTTTGCCTGTGGAACGTGAAGTAACAGTCGTTGTTTCTCCTTTCGAAAGCACTCGGGCTTTCACCGAGACAGTGTCGCCAACTGTCGAGTGCTGCAGTATCTGCTGAAGAGAAGGATCTTTCGCAACTTGTCCTGTTACATCTTTCCAGCGGAATGACAAGTTCTTTGCCTCTTGCACTTGTGAAAAGTTATACAACTTATATTCCTCGACATCAGGTTGAAATCTGCTTTTTTGCGGACTAACAGTCAATAAACGAACAGGCGTTTTCAAGTTCTGTTGATCTTTCACCTTTTTGTGTTTGTCTGGCGAGAAGCAAACGACGCGACTGATGTCCTCCTTTTCTTGGATTTTAAAATCAAAATACCTGTTTCCAGAGCTCGGAATCTTTATCTCTGAAACGGTATGGATATATCCCTCTATGTCTTTGTATTTTCGCTTTCTTGGACTGTCAGAACTCGACATTCTTGATGCCATGTCGCGCGAAAGGGAAAGCACGAGGTTGGAACTAAAGCTTATGTCATGCGCATGCGTAGGGTTTGTCCTTTTGCTGTTGCCATGGAATCAAACCGCGTTGGGCCTGGGCTGTACAGAAATGAGAGGCAATTTTCAACGGGTCGAAAAGCAATGTATGTACATAAAATGAATTCGTCTTGGGCTGTGTTCGGTGGCTTCAGTTTAATTCCTCCACAGTAAGCAACTGGTGTGCCATCTGCCAATTGGGTTTTGTAACAAATTTCTGTTGATTTACCCTGTTTCCTTGTTTGCATAGTAGTGGTGAATGCACAACAACAACCACAAAAACTTTGTGTTTTTTTTATGTAGAACTAAGCTTATATAGTTAATTTTTATTTTTTATTTAAACATTTAGTTTTGTTTTACATCAGTGGAATGTTGTCTTAATATATATTGACTTTTAGACATACTATGTAACTGACATCCCAAGTTCAGCAGAGTATCATACATTCAAGTATTTAATGTAAAATGCAGAAAGCATTGATTATTATTAGATACGTAAATGACTATTATTGAATGCTGTTGTAATTCTGGATGCTAAAATGGATATTTCCTGGGTTTTTTTTATGTGAAAGTTTAATGATACTCAAGGATGGAATGATCAAAAATGGTGTGTATAAATTTTTGTTTATCAGAGCTTCATGATTTGTCCTGTTGAGTTCAGGAGCATAATCTATGTATGGCATGAAGCCATGAATTATTTGATTTATATGACGTGGTAGTATATAGTTGCCATTACACTGTTTGTAAATTAGGGAAACTAAAAGAATCATTTACTTAATTATTGTCCTTCAATACCAGATGTTTTATCCTAGAGGAATTTTCAGTTTGCTTGATGGACTGATTATTTAATGACAGTTAAGCCAGATGTACGTTTTGTGATGTTCCTTTTCAACAATAAGTATAATGTTCTGGAGAAGTCATGGCAGCATTCTTATTGTATTGGGCACATAGTTCCTTTAATGAGTCCTTGATAGTGTTCATTATGACTCCGTGACACTGCATTGAAGGTTTAAGAAAGGGTCCATATGCTGCATATGCTGCATATGCTCTTTTGTAGAGGATAAAATGGTGCTGGTTTGTTTCTCATTTGGGCGGTAGTTGAGATGCTAGTACAGATCCTTGCAATCTTGAGTTTGATTGATCTTTTTTTTGAGTTGTTTAGGCATAACATAAGTGTCTCCTGGTGATAACATGGGCCTAAGGTGTATTTTCTTTGCTTCATCTGTGTCAGCATTGTCCTTCAGTGGCCTTAGTAAAGAATAACCTTTCCATCACTTATATGAGATGTTCATGTACACCCTGTAGCTTGGAGTTGTGACAATAAGGTACTGACAGTACTTGAACAAGAAATCACCAGCACCACTATACTCTTGTGATCCATTGATTGTTTTTATGCAGTATGCCCATTTAAGCTGAAATTTTAAAAGAGAAATAGGTTAAATTTATTCTTGTAAAGGTATGAAATGAACTGGCTTGTGCACCCACAATGCCAGTGCTCTACAGTTTACTTCTGTATCTTACCTGTTGCATGTAAATAGGACTTCATTATCCATGATAGGGATGTTTGGTAAACACCCCCAATGTTGTGCATTATGTAAATTGGTTTTGTGCAGTTTTGCATTATTTATTGTGTAGACGATTACTTATCCTTAGCAACTGATTAGGGAATAGTATGGGATAAAAAAGTCCAAGGTCTCACTTAGATGTCAAAGAGACATAAATTGGTTTATGATCACTGAAATATGATTCAAGAACACCTGATGATGTAACAAGATGTGGTACATTTGTGTAAATATGATCTATCAATGTGCGATAATCAGTTGTGAACTGTGTCATTAATTGTGTGTAACCCTTTTGCTCAATTAAATATTTTGAGAGTGCTTTTTTTTCTGATGTCTCTTCAAGCAAGTTTACATTGAAGTCTCCAAGAACAAGGGTAGGTACAACTTTAGCTAATTTTGTATCATGAAGATGTTTTAGAGCATCAACAAGTTTTGCTGTATTGACTTTGTTCTTAGAGCGATAGATACCAATGACATGCAGGTCTTTAATTAGATGATTAGTAACCATGATTGTAATTTCTACTTGGTTGTAGTTAAATCTGTATGGAATTTGTGAACAAAGAATATTATTTCCCACATACATAGCAGTACCATAGGAGGTTCTGACATTTGATTGGCTATAGTCATTTCTGTATAGCTGAAATCTTGGTAAATTGTAGTCATCACTTGTATCTGCTGAACAAAGCCTAGTTTCCACACAAATGTTAACATCAGCTTTCTGCATATTGTAGTCACTTTGCAGATCATTAATATGTAAATGTAAAGATCTAACATTATGGAATATGACAGTGAACAGTGATAAATCAGTATTTTGGAGGGAAGCTCTTGGAGTAAGAGTTGCTTCATTTCTTAGTCTTTCCATTTCTTGTGCCACATTTTCATTTACTTTTATCTTCTGGTCATTTAAATTCATGATATACAGATTTGAACTGTTTCGGACGCGACTTAAGCCAACATAATGCATATGCTCCTTTGTTGAAGACGGGAAATCAACAACTGCTGCATCTAAAGTGTCACCTTGACAACGATGAATAGTTTTCGCAGCCGCAGGTCTTAATGGAAATTGCCGGCGAAGAATTTGTACCTGGGTTTTTTTGTTAATTCTGAATTGTCTTGTGATTTCTAAAATTGGTGTCCAATTTTGTTCAATATTTTTGTTATGATAAAGATGACAGTTTTCTTGGCGTTGTTTTCTGCCAATGGCTGGATCAGAAAAAGACACCCATATTATACTTGGTCTGCTAGAGTTCTCAACCCTATAATCTATGTTCTCTATAATGCATTCTGCACCATTTGTCAAACCACCAGTAACATCAATATTGCTTGTTAAATCATATTTTGCACCAGTTGCTATTTGGACAAAGGAGTATAAGCCCATTGTTTTAGTTGGGTCATCTGGAACTTTTTCTTTCATTTGTTTTTTTAGCTCATCAGAAATGTCCCCAATGACAATATCTATTGCTTTGATCTGTGCTTTATGAGTATTTGATGAGGTATATATATTGTCATTGTGGGCATTGACAGATGCATTTGTAGTGAACAAATGTGTGATATTCTTAGGATACAAGTTATTTACTTCTGAAATCATATTATGAAGACATCTTTGTTTTAAGGTTACTATGTCATCCTTGGTATGCTTTCCTTCTCTCAAACGATTGAGCAGCTCTGCAAATAGGCCCTTTGCAGCTAAGCCATCACGTGACCTACTTTTCATAAAATTATGGGCTGCGACTTTAAGAATGCCAGAAATGGAAAAAGCGTGTCGAAAACATCAAAACGGCCAAGTTTGAAGCCCCTGGCATGAAAAAATGAGATTTTATGGCGGTTTGGATTTTTAAAAAATTAAGAAGATTTGTATGGAAAAAGTTGCTGGAGAGCAAGGCCTTGCTCTCCAGCAACTATTTCCATACAAATCTTCTAATTTTTTTTGAAATTCAAACCGCCATAAAATCTCATTCTTTAATGCTAGGGACCTCAAACTTTGCCACTTTGGTATTTTTGATATGCTCTTTCCATTTCTGGCATTCTTTAAGTTATAGCCCATAATACAAAAGATTTTTAGGAAAAATATGGTCACGTGACCCCAGCTGCAAAGGGCCCATTGCTTATCATCTTTTTGCCTCATTATCTGTGTTAGCTCAAATAAGGTGAAGTATTTTGTCCACAAGTTTGTTGCTAAAGCAGCATAGCAAGTGTTTGGATTTTTAAATATCCAGCTATCAAAAACAGGTTTTAATTGGAACAAATCTCCAACAGTTAAGACACTTATTCCTCCAAATGGCTCCTTTGTGCCCATTATTTCTTGTAACCTTGAATTCAGGAAATTAAACATACCACTTCCTACCATAGATATTTCATCAATAAATAGTACTCTTAGTTTGGATAATTTTGTTCTTAATGTGTTTAGCCTGTCACTATCAAGTTTACAGTACTCAAATCCTTTATTGGCTGGCACTTTAAAAGTTGAATGTAAAGTGTTTCCATTTATATTAAAGGCTGCTTTCCCTGTAGGGGCTGCTTTAAGCACTTTAATGTCGTCTGGATTTTCACCAGGTATGCTATTGAGGTATCGAATCAGTGCTTCATACAGTGCATTTGTAACAGTTGATTTACCAACACCTGCACCACCTGACAGAAAGAGTTTGAGAGGCTTGTCACTTGTTTTGATAGAGTGTAGTACATGATAGAAAAACTGCTTTTGTTTTTCATTCAATGAGCGTACCAGCTTATAATATTCAGCATCAGATAAACGCTTGATAACTAATTCTTCATGGTCATTGCATCTAGGAAATATACCAATGTCATCAACCAAGTCATACTGGCTATGAAGCTTATTGTCTCCTGGATCAAAACATCCAAACAATTCACTTGGTTTTTGTTTTTGTGCACAGTCCTGTTCATTATTGTGTTGTGTATTTGGTGCCACATTATCATGGTGGTCACAGTAATCACTGTTGAAATCGTCTATGGCTTTTTGTAGTGTTTTGTTATGGCATTCATACTGCTGACTGTTGTGAAGGATAACATGGTTCAGTTGCTCAAATCTTTCGGCATAGCTCTCACAATTTGCTATCAAATCAGTACTTTCATTTCGCCATGGAGTATAAAGCATAAGCTGTTCTCTGTAGAAATTTTCTGGATCTCTATCTTTATGAAATCTGATAGAGCGGATGATTTTGGGCCTACATCTTTTTACAAGTTTAATACCACCTCTCATGTTGTACTCATTTTTACTGGCGCTTGTATCATCAATAGTATTATGAATGTCGTCGTCATTATTGTCATCAGAATGTGTTTCTGGCACAAAATCATTTGACCTTGTACATGGTACATCTCTAACACTTTCGCGTACACAATTAAACCAGGCAGCAAAATGAGCTAAACAGATGTTTTCTAGCTGCTTTGGCCTTCTCTGATAGCGCTTAATAAGGTTGTCAGACTCTATGTCGGGTGAATTATCTGGTAGTTCTTTTAATTTGTCAAGTGACTTTAGCAGAAAGGCCCTTTCATCTGGATTTGAAGTATTGATGAACTGAAAATCACGGGTTGATCTCCTCATTGGCATTTGTAATACCAAGTAGGCTGCTTCTTGAGCACTAATTTCAACAGCATTTAGAAATTTGTTCCCAATGTGTCTCACCTTGTTAGCAATGTCTTGATTACCAGATTTAATTTCTTCAGTTGCTTTTTCAAGAAGTCTGCTTATTCCTCTCTGCCCTTTTGTAATATAAGCTAAGATATATGTGGCACATGCATAGGGATCAAGGACATATTGCAGGTCCATGTTTGCTTGCCAAGCTTTCAATAGAGTAGTGTTGTAGTTATTTATTCTTATCTCTGATGGCGTTCTCTTCAAAAATAGTGTGTCACGTTTTAAAGTGTGCCTTAAAGCCAATATGTAGTTTTCCTCTGTCAGTCGTAATTTGTCAAGGAATTCTTGAAAACTGATGTCTTCCCCAAATTTCATCATGTCAAGTTCAGTCTTGATTCTTTCTGCACTTTCTTTGATGTATTTTTGTTTTTCTGGACAAAGAGTATCATAATCATCAAGTGGCCTCAATATCATAGTTTTCTGCATGGGTGGCAATGGAAAGTTGAACCTACAAACTTGATGCCCCATCTTTTTACATGTCTTTGCATGCCTGTGTATTTGTAAATTCACCAGATCTTCCATATCATTACTTTTGCCATTTTGGCAAGTGACATATTTATCTACAAAATTAACAACTTCCTCTTCAGAACTTTTCCCATATTGTGGTGCATCTCTAATCCAAAAGAGGGCATGGATATGAGGACTGCCCCTTTGCTGAAATTCAACTCTATAAAAATAATCAGCAACATCTCCTACTGGCATCACATCACTTTTTAGAACATCACGAATAAAAAGTTGAACCATGTGGTCAAAGTTTCTCGCACATGTTACTGGATCTTTTTGAATAAGATTTGATTTTTGCTGCCAAGTCATGTTTTTTATATCATCATCTGTGTATTCCTTCTTTTCAATGATTCTTCCCAAAGCCTTAAGCAAATGTGTCCACCTTGTTTCTGCAGCTGAGAAAGAACAGAACCAAGTTGGGTTACCAAGCTGACGAATCATAGCAAATAAATCTTTCTTACACTTTTGAAAGTATGCCGGGCTTCCTCTTAAATTCTTAAGAACTCTGAAACCTTCATCAAGATGAACAAGTTTGTTGATGTAATCTTCTGTCTTAAGTTCACCTGCTGTGTACTTTTTGCCTTTTGTTTTACACTTTCGTAAAGAAATGCAAGCAGTATCCTGGATTTTTTTTATTTGAAGTTTTTTAAGTTTATAGAATAAGTTAGGGACTGATTCTGCAGCTCTCTTGTCTTGGCATCGCAATTCCCACTTAGCAACAGTACTGTAAGATAACGGTATCTTCCTATCTTTGTTGTCTGTTCTGCGTTTGCCACAAAATATTGTGGGAAAAGACAAAAATTCTGAATCTTTATCCATAAAAATGCCCAGTGGTTTGTTTCCTTCACCTGGAGCAAAGCTTAAAATTTTATCAGAATTTTCACATATATCTGGTTCTTGCAATAAAGTGTCTGTTACTCCAGAAGGGCGCTCTTGAACCTCACACCAGCTATCATTTTCATGACTTTCTGGGTCGGAACTCATGTTAGTGCCAATGTCAATTACACTGCTTGCAGTATTACTACCTTGATGTTCATCATTTTTGCTACTTATTTTGTGGTTATCGTGGCCTTGAACAAATTCCTGCCAATCCTCTTGGTCGCTTATATGAGAAGTATTGTTATTTTGCCAGGAATCTTGTACTTCAATACCTTCACTTTTAAACAACTCACTAGTACTGACAAGATATTTGGCTGCTTCTAATACTTTCAAAGGTCTAACATTTTGAAACTGATAATGGTGCTTGTAACTCAGACTTCTCTTTAGCTTTATTGGAATAGTTTGTGATTCACTGATCGATCTAGGCAGTGTGTGCACTGTTGAGTTTACATCACTTGGAACATTAACTACATTGCCATGAATTAGAAGCTGACCCCCTCTCGGAAGTTCACGAATTTGCATGAAAGGAATACGTGGTGATACAAGTCTTTCCTCCAATGGAGTCAAATCAAGTACTGCAGGTTTTTTAGGGAAACTCATGCCATTTGCCTTTGAGCACTGGGGTAACTTACTTTCTTTTAAGTTTGAATGGCAAGTGCTACAGATCCATTCAGTATCATCAACACTTTTTAGCCCAGTAATACAAGACTTAACAATATTTTGTGGGCATTTGCTGTAATTGTTTACATTGCACTTTGTGACTGATGACCTGTACCACAATTGATCACAGCAAGTACATATGTACTCAGGACCACACCTGATATTCTTGTGAAACTGGTCTATTATTTCTTTACTTGTCTCATTATTGTTGTCAGTTGATTTTTTTTTTTTTGCTGCATTACAAGTATTAGTGTTTGTATTACCTTTACTAAGTTTGGGTTTGTCTCTTTTTCTATTATTTTCTTTTTGTCTGAATTCAGCATCTGCTCGTTTCTTTTGCATTAGCTGTTTCATATAAGCCTTACGCTTTGTGTTTTTATCTGCTTGTTCTGCTTCAGATATTGGTTGTCTTTTTCGTCTCTTAATGTTTTCAATTTCTGTATAAGCAGCGTCTAGCCTCTTTTTTTGGATGTAATGCCTCTTGCGTGTTTTTTGTTTTTGTCTTTCTTGTTCATTGTCCATTTCTGTATGAGCTGTATTTAGTTTCTCGCTCTGGATGTAATCCTTCTCACATGCTTTTTGTTTTGATTTTGCTTGTTCATCATCAATTCTAACTGCATAAACTAACTGTTGATCTTTATAATCATTTGCCACTTGTTCTTGTCTGTTACATTGCAAATTTAAAAGATTTACAGTAGAAACATAATGATATTCTCCTATGTGACCAATAAAAACTTGTGTTGAATTTCTCGGAGTGTTGACTGGATTGATAACTGTGAGAGGAGAAAAGTTTTCCAATGATTCTGCTATGTTGATTGTCAGATTAAGACAATTAGCAACTGCTTGAATTATTATTCCATCAGCCCATGTTCCTTCTTTTGACATATGATTGAGATAATCCCGCCATGATCGTTCAGTATTGCTTTCTATAAACAGCTCTGGGTAATGCAATAAATACTGCACTCCTTGGCTTCGTACATACAAATGATAGTCAGGAGTCCCAAACAACTGATGTGATATGGCACGAAAGAAACAATCGCCTGCACCTCCAACATCAATAGCAACTCTACCAATTTGAGACAATCTGGATTCTAGTAATGAGACTGGGTTGGCTGCAGATAGGCAATTTGCATTTGTGTTTTCATTGCACTGATAGGTAGGACCAGGATTTTTCTCTACATCACCACTGAGTGAAACAATACGATCGAACACCCACAATGCTTTTAAACTGGAACATTTCAATCTAGCTAAACCAGTCATGTTGGTAATGTAACTAACAACAGGTACTTTCTTGTGTTTAGGACTTCTGATTTGCACAAAAACTAAATAAAGGTACTGATTAGCACCAGAGCTATATTTTATAGACTGTTTGGATTGTTTGCATTTAGGTGTGACGCACAACAGGTCATAAGTTAGCCTTTGGTACACATGACTTTTTCGGCTGACATATTCATGGAGTTTCGATGACTTTGGAATGAATTTGAGAGTATGTTTTCGCAATGACTGTCTCACTTTTCTACTCTTTTGCAAAATGCGTTTTAATTGCATTGCAGGTATTCTGGAGAGTGCTCTGTCTCTCGACTTGTAAATTTTACGGGATTGGCTTGAATTAATAAAAAGATGAAAGCGAGATCTTCCTGTCATTTGTTTATTTACCTGCATTGTTTCCTTGACTTGTTCGTCAGCGTGTTCGTCAGTGCATATACATCCTAGTGGCAGAGTTTTCGCTCCATTATCATCAGGTCGACTTTGTGATTCATCGTTGTGGTACCAACAAAGGCAAAGAAACGAACGTACATTACAAACGATGGAGTTAAACTTGTCCAGTATGTAGCTGATAAAGCTTTCCATTACACTATAAAACTGCATCTTAACAGTTTGTAAGGCAAGTATGTTTGTCAGTTTGATAGCTGGGCCTTGTACGGCAATTGTATCGGAGGGCCTTGTACGGCAATTGTATCACAATATATGGACGCGCGACCGTCGAACCTGATCTAAATTTGCGCTCTAAAAACAGTTTTAGTCAGATTGTAGGTCGCTTCACGTTTTACGTATGTGTTGTATGTTTTACAGCAAATGAAATAATGCTCAACAGTGAAAATTTACTTACCGAAATGACGTGTGAAAGGCAGTCAAATATTCCTACCAAAAAAATGGCTACCTTCTCGGGCAAAGCTTGGCGGTCTACCTTCTCGAACACGAGACCATGAGACCCATTGAACAAAAACAGCCCCTGGAGGGGATGGTAGGTACGCGGGCTCATTTTCGGAGGAAAAAGAATATTGTTTTGGACTAATTTTATTTACTGAATACCTCCATTTCAGAATATAAATTTCCTCGCGGTGTTTTGCAATCATCCAGAAAGCGCTTTAATTAGGCTTGTTAATATGTTTGCTATTCGCGGCAATAGACTACTTCGTCAGCGGTTGCTCACATCGCACCAATTTATAACGTCACTTCCGCTATTTTTGCTAGTGTCGTCACATCCGTCTACGCAGATTTCTGCTAACGCCGTTTTGCCCCTCTCTGCAAAAACTCATCCATTGCTTCGCAACGAATGAGTTAAAAAAGGGACAAGACTGAAATTCGAAGTTGGATGGTTTTCAAAAGAATAGTTTTTATTAAATATGTAAGCACTGTAGATAAATAAATTAGTCTTTGGGACTGAGTTTAATTACTGTTTGTGTTTGAATAGCCCATTGGACGTCGCGGTACTTCAAAGTAGCGACTTTATAACAGGTTAAGTTTCTGAGACGAATGAAATTCGTTTCGGGTTCGAATTCAACTGCTTAATTGATAGGTTTTTTCTTCTCTCTGTTTCAAATTCTGGTATAGGATACATCTCCACTGTCATTAACAACACCAAATTATCCGTCGATTTCAAACAAAATAGTAACAATCGCAAGTCATTTAGTTATGATCTTAGGTTATACTGTAAGCTGCCTATACGACTCAGTAAGTGCTTTTAGATAAGCTTAAATACGGAGGGGCTTATATCCGAGGAGATCGTCATCCAGAATAGACAAACAAAAAGTTCCTAAACGAGCTACAGTTGTGTGGATCGAAATAGGTTTTTCATTAACTGCTTTTTTTAACTAAGGCCGGCCGTAGATTCTACGTCATCGAGCGTATCCGTTAACCAAAAAAAGGTAACAAAAGAATATTCGTACTTAATCAAACTTCGGCTGCGCGAAGATTGCTTCCTGATTAAAGCCCGAATGACCAAATGTGCGATTGAGAGGAACAGAAAAGATAAGTCTCGACTGATTTGTGGGTAGACTTTCGGTAACTCTAATTTGTTAATGTTTGTAAGAGAGAGTTCCTCCTCAAAACCGGAAAAATGCACGTTGGACAAATGCAGACTCGTTTTCCGACGCTCTTCGAATTGACGTGAATTGCTGAATACACTGAAGTTTGCATTTTTTCACCTTACAAACAGGCAAAACTATCACCGAATGTACCAAAATATAGTTCTCGAATCTTGCAGGATTCTGAGTGGTTTCCGAAAGGCTCTGATTGAAAATATGATTGTTACATATACCTTCAAAGCAGCTATCTTGCAAATAAAATGCACATTTGCAAATTGAAGTTTATTTCATGTTTTCGTACGACCCGGAACTCAATGTAATGGTTGTTTTATTATAAATATTTGTCCCAGCTACAGACAGGATCGATCCTCAAAACGCTTTGCTGGCAAAAAGCTAGGCTGAACCAGGTCGATAAAGATCATTCACATAATTAATTCTTCATACGGAAATTCTGGATTCTTTCAATGTTTTAAAAATACCAACAGATCAGGAACGTTTGCTTTACATATGTAAAGAAGAGTAAGTCTTCAGTTCACCATCGCGTTTAAGCTTAATTAATAAGATAATATTTCTATACTTTCTCTAAGGGATGTCATTGGTTTTAAAGATTTTAAGGACGTTCGCGGTAGAATTTTCTGACATTGATTTTTTTTCTGAAAATTTTACCACTGAAAGATGAGTTACTGATTTCAGAAATGTAAAAAAAATTGGGGGTCATCGACTTCGTTTTGGAGAAAACATGCCTAGAGGAACACCTAAATCTGAGTAAATTGGGCTTCCGTTAGCGAAGAAGGCTACAGTGGCTGCAAGTACCAAAATGTTGCAAGTAGAGCATTGAAGGACAATGTTCTCTGCCAAATTTCGTTTAGATGGACCTATTAAGCGAATTGAGTAAACGGGTGAGGTTCCTCGAAGAAAAAGTTCGCATTTAGCGACCACAATTTCACGAGCCTTGCAGCCGCATGATGGCAGGATTCGATGTCTCGTGGCGCGGACAGAAGTCGTGAATTTCTTTTACCTTTCCACATTGATTTTTTTGTTCATTTTTCGACAATTTAGAGATAATTGTAAATAAAATCTGTTTCTGGAAAGAAAAGTAGGGGTCAACAAATCCAATCAAAGCTATAGCAATGGCCATCTGCCCAATCATTGTTGATTTTAGTACTTAGTGTGTGCGCTCGATGCATGACGTGGCATGTGAATTTGCGTGCGCGTGAAGTATGCGCAGAAAGTATTAGCGCGAACGTCCTTAAGATGCTAGAGTTATTGACGTCCTAAACGAAAATTAAATTACTTAACTTATTGAAGATTATTCAGCTCCTTTGAGGGATTGTGTGGCCCTTTCGAGGAATTATTCAGCCCTTTCGAGGTAGCAGGCATCCCACTCGAAGGATTATGCATTATGCAATCAATTTCACCGCGATTATATGACAGCTCCTGTTAGGAAGAGTCGACTGTCTTAGTAAAATGGAAACAAAAAAACTTTGACCATGGAAAACTCGTCCACAAAGCCTATGCCTGGTCATTATGTAACTTGTATTTTTTTCTTTTCTTTTTTTTGCAAATACTCGTATTAAAAGACAGTCTTTCCAATGTTCCTATTCCCTGGGAATGTTCACATTCCCTGAAGAAGTCAGGCTGTGCCTGACGAAATATTGGAAAATATATTTTAGTTAACCCCAGTCAGCCTTCCTGAGTTCAGTTTCTTTAAGCCTCTGCATTTGCTGATCAGAACCTCCCAGGTTCCGGTACTTTTGACTTGCCCGTTGACCCTTCCCAGAGTTTGAATTTCTTTTTTTTGTTCATTTACACCTAAGGCAAGGTATATGTAAGCGTAAACTTGCTGCAGGTAGGGAAAGAGAGGGATAACCACCTAAATGCTACTATGTGAAGTTTTAAAATAGGTTAAACGCAGAAAAAAAGAGGCAGAATTAAACATTTCTTTAAGAGAAGTGTTCCTGTTTCATCTGTTTTATTCAGAGTGGCTAACAGCTGTAAACTGTGGATTGTCAATCTTGCTCATAAAGAAGAGCCTTTTTACCCGATTTTATTTGGTAAAAATAATTGAATAATGATAATAATAATAATAATAATAATAATAATAATAATAATAATGTTTTTTATTTTAAATATTATTAAAAACTCACAGAAAAATCACTCAAGTATTTCCTTCCCCTAAATCTATTAAGTTGTTTCAATAAAAAGATAGAAAACTTTTTCCTCAAATGTCACTTATAGTAAAACAGTAAAAAGCATTAAATTATTGAACAATTTTATTTTTTTTGAAAAAGGAAATAAAACTCGTATTCGTGAGATATGATAATAATTAAAAAACAAAAAAAAACTATTGACAATTATTTAAAATGCGTAGTAAAAACAGTAAATGTCCCTCAATATATAGCTCCTTTAATGATCTCAAGTTCTATATCAGTATTGCGGAAGTCAAATGATTTCCTTATAGTGGATCTAGTTCCCCTGAGACAGATTAATGCAGATCTTAATAGTGCAAATGAGGTTCTTGATCGTATCCATGAGATTGTTTTGGCGTAGTCCTCTCCTTTCTTGATAGCAATCAACTCAGCTAGTTTGCTGTGGTAGTTCAAGGACTCCTTTCCCATTCCACCAGTTGTTGTAAAAATCAGAGGGGTGAATGTTCCATGTTCGATATCAAGCACTCTAGTTGAGTATTGACGCTTTTTCTCTTGTAGACGATATATTTGCTGCGGCTCGAGGTCCCTATAGGATTCGGCTTTCGGGTGACAAACCCTGACATCAAAAAAAGGCTGATCGCTGGGGCTCCCAAAAACCACGTGCATGTATATCCACCCTCGTGTCAACTGCTCTCCTTCCACATCTTGGAGCGGTACCAGTTCAGTAACTGCGTGTTTACAAACCATGTTCAGGAGCTCTGCCTCCAGGTCCCGGAGCTCGTTATGTCTCTGAATTACAGATCCACCTCTCATACAAATCATAGCGTGATCTATTGTAAAGGGCTCTCCACAAAGACACGTCGATGGAATATCAGTTATAGACCAGTCATCGCGTAGGCTGAGTCCATTCCTAAACTCCCTATTGTTCAGGTTGAACCCCATCTCCTTTAGAGGGAGTGACATTAGCCACATAGACGAACCTTTTTCCGGCAGTGGCAAGATCTTGTGCACGCCGGGTTTTCTGTGGCGCAACTTCCTTCGGTCTCTCCGCTCTTTTTTCCAAGGTTGTGGCTCGCTCTGCTGTCACTTCCTGCTGTACCGATCTTATCAGGGAATCTTCAGGCAGTTGATGCACCTGTGACACGATCTGCTCAACGAGGGGCGCCGTCACTTTGACTGATGAGGTATAATCGAAATTAGCATCACTGGAAGGGTTTGCTATGCCCAGTCCACCAAACGGACTGGAAGTGCCAGTATGTCTCTGTCCAATTCGCCACACTGCCGATCTTTAATGGCAGGGATGAGAACGCGAGATGTTGCACTTTCTAGTGGTTCAAGTAGCAGAGTTCTCAGGAAATAGGTCCATCGGTGTTTTAATCCAAATGTGTATGCCGCATAGGACGCTTGAGGTTGAGTCACAGCGAATTCAGCTAGCTTAGTTATCTCGCTTATCCAATTGGTCACCTTGTCGTTTTCATATTCCTCAATATACTCTCAAGAATCTATCGCTGCACCCAGATGTCTCTGACCTTGAACTGTTACATTGATAGCTGTTCCCTTGAAAGCTTCTTTCACTATAATCTCTCTATCTGGCTTGGTGATAATTCAGCATTTCTTGCCATTTGGATGATAACCGAAATCTGGACCAATTGCACTTAGGATGTCCCACCACCTCTTGATTTCCGCGACAGGGCCTGCTCCACTGGCATCATCAGCAAAACAGCACTGCTTGATCTTACATGCCCCTTGTGAACTAGTAATGAGAGGCTGGATGCTTAGGGCATACAGTCCCATTGCTAGTGGGTCTCCCTGTGTTGTTCCCTCAGAAGACAAAATCTCCTGACCTCCAGTGATGAATAGACGAGCTGGGAGTCTATGTGTGTTAATGGCATATGTAGCAATGATTGGACTAATAATAATAATAATAATAATAATAATAATAATAATAATAATAATAATAATAATAATAATAATGATAATGATAATGATGATGATGATGATGATAATGATGATGATAATGAAAATAGTAATATAAAATAAAAATTGTTCAATAATTTATTGTCTTTACTGTTTTACTATAAGTAACATTTGAGGACAAAGTTTTACATCTTTTTATTGAAACAACTTAATAATTTTTAGCTGATGGAAATACTTGAGTAATTTTTCTGTGAATAATGATAATAATAGTAATAACGATAATAATAATAATAATAATAATAATAACAATAATAATAATAATAAAACTCTATTTATTTCACATAATTACTAAAATACACACAATGAAAAACGAAATTAAGAACTCAAAAACAAGTAGTATGCTTATACAAACTGATGAATAAAATGCCTCCATCCTGGCAAAAATGATGTCTTAAAATCTCTCCTGTACCACTGTTTCCAAAATTAATAATAATAGTAATAATAATAATAATAATAATAATAATAATAATAATAATAATAATAATAATAACAATAGTAATAACAGCTTTATTGAAGTGTCAATATATTTAGTTTTTACAACTAATTGAGGACACACAATCAAAATTATTTACAATATACATATTATAGGCAGTCTTTAAGAATTACAAAGGTTACAACATTTATTGTTGACGTGCAGAAAAAACGATTTAAGAAAATTCGAACAAGAAAAAGTTGGTCTTCTGGAAGAAAATATAAATCTTATCCAGAATTTTTGTCCCAGTTTGATAAGTAAGAACTACGTTTTTTTCAGAAAAGAAGCTTTTTTTAGCCGGAGACAATGAATTAATCCCAGGTCTTACAGAGCCTGTAATTCATATTGTACTTACCTATGGCCAGAGACTCATGTGCTCATCGAGCACCTATTTTTACAGCCTATAATTAGGATCTAATATTTAAACACCAATTGATAAAAACGATATGATATTCTCACATGTGAAAATGATATCCTCACATGTGAAGACATCATTTTCATTTTCTAAGTGTAGTGGTGAAACGATCTCACTCCGTCTGGGTCACTTCCTGTTAGACATTTAGAAACCCAGGGGGAGGGGGGACTCCCATATCAAAACGTCTGGAAGAATTTAAGTCCTAAAGGAAAGTTATATGGGTGCTGTTCGAGATTCATTAGGCCCCTAAAAGAGAGCACTTAAAATGGAATGAGTTCGATTACTAGACACTTTTCAAGACAGGATCCCACGCGGACTTGTAGACTCGACTCGCTAACTCGAGAGATCAGCGAAAATTAAATCAAACCTAAAAACAGATCTAAATAAGAACGTTTCTTTTGTTATCATTTCTTTAAGCCGGCTCCTTAAAGGCTACTTTGACAGCTTAGAATGCTGACGTTTCGTCTTTAACACTGTAAGTGAGACCAGATTCCTTGTTTTGTACCCAAGATGGCGACCCGAGTTTTTCATTTAGGAGTCCTACGCCCCTCCCCCAACCCGGTTTCCAACATCACGCCGTCTGAGGCCGTTTTACACTCGCTTGCACCGTGTTAAGTTAGTTATTCTTTGAATTTCTGACGCAGGCACGCAATATCTTACCATAGAAATCATCTATACTGAATAGATTTTCGCCGGAACGTTTTTATATAGAGAAGCAAATTAATCATATTTCCCAAAGGTGCCCGCTTTTACAGGCTCAACCGTGCTCGATTGTCGAAAAAGAAGATATTGAAAATCACAAAATTGATGAGCTGTATGAATTTTTCAATGATTCAAGCCAAGTTTTAGACGATCAGCAGATATGAGAATTGAGGCGAATTCAAACGACGTGTTTCGCTATGGTTTATAAGGTATTGTAAATAAAAAAACATACATAAATATAATCTCCTACGCAGATGTTGTTTGGGCTCGTCTGCCATCTTCCTCCCCCATGGAAGATTGCAATTGCTTGAAGAGCCCAAAGAATGTCTGCGTGGGAGACATACGAACATGGCGAAATGATATGAAAAAATAGTTGATAAATAGAAGAAAAGCCATCACAAAAGGTTGGGATTTCTGCAGCCACTAATATCGTCTTAAAAAGGAAATAGAAAACGAGAAAACGAACAAAAAAGAAAAGATAAAAATAGTTATTACGGCAGAGGATATTTGTATTTGGGAACCCGCTGAAAAGAGCTTAACTTTGTTGATGTGATGCAGCGCTGTCCTTGTGGTATTATATTAGGAATCTACGTTGGATACATTTTTTTTTATTTTTTAAGATCTTTCAAATGGTAACAAAAACAAAGAGCAAAAAAATCACTAATATTGGCCGAAAAAATATAGAACAACAAAAATATAGGAATGAAAGAGAATTATTACTTGCTTTGGTGATCGGGCAAGAAGCGATACTTTCTTCATCATTATCTCAAACAACGATCACCGATAACTTCATTA
>JAHPZR010023707.1:2500-10000 GCA_019787425.1 Platygyra sinensis
CATCATGTACTGAATTCTTCGACACAACTGTCAAGTTGCAGATAAATAAATGGGCTTATTTTTTGTTGAACGAATGACATCAATAAAACTACTTAAAAGAGTGGCAAATGTTCGAAGTCCGCCTCTCGTTCTAGCGACGTTTTAGCGGTTTATAAAAGTCGGCGAAAATCCGATACATTTTAATAATAATTTTAAGTTTCCCTCCCCGCGCCAAATTAAGATGGCGTTATTATTCACACCGTGGAAAGGTCCATTTAGCTATTCACATTTCAAATGTTAGGGTATTTTCCATTTAACAGTCTCCATCTTTAAGAGAGCGGAATGTTGCAGGAAATTCACCCATCTGAATCACCAAAATGCACCGCTCGGCACATGCAATCTCCTTGGGTCGATCGTTGACACGAGGCGTAACGTCACTACAACAGACACTCTTGTTTACTCAATGAAGTGGCCGGGTATTCTGATATATAGCCGATTCGGAGAAGCTTTGAACATTTCTGTTGTTATTGTTATTATTATGATTATTGTTTGGGCTTACACGCATGAGGATTTAGCTATTTTTCCACTGAACAATGGACAAATTGATCATGACACATAATCACATAATTTGCCTCACCTTCATTTGAATTCTTGGAGCCGCTAGCTGGACTGCACGTCTCGGTCTGACGACTCTTTAATAGTGGGAGTACTTTGGAAGTTTTCCCCATACGTTTTGATAGAGTTGTAAAAAGCTCATCCTTGTCAATACTGTCGTTATCCATGAGAAATAAATGATTCCAGAATAAATGCCGTTACTCCATCTCACGAGTAGCTAACTGTGAGCTGAATTGAGTGAGTTCAAATTCGAAGTAACCAATGAAAAGATAGGATGAATCCTCCGGGGATTAGTCTCGTCATTGGAATCGCCAAAAAAAATGCTGTGATTGGTTGAATCTTGTCACATGGCTATCGTGCCATGTACCATGTGCGCGAAAAATACTCTCTTCTTTGCAGGGGCAGAATAGATTTCGGATTTATCGCCATATTCTCACAATTGACCTTCAACCAAATGCCGAACAATGAATGAGGAAAATTAGAATTTCGATTCTTTTCTATCGCCGATTAGCACTCTTACAATATTTCGAAAGATGTTTTGCATGACCGTTCTCCAGATCTCTCATTGAGTAAGCTTGCTAACATTAGCTAAGAAAATTGTCATGCCTTTTGATTGTACAGTAATTTATCAGCATGCAAGGTCATGCATATTTTAATTACGTGAGTATAAAATAAACTTGATTAGTGATCGAGTGGGAACATTTTGTTTGTTTGTGTGTTTGTACTGTTTACAGAAGGCACATTGTTGTTGTTGTCTTTGATGAAGTTTTTAGGGACTGTGCAATAATTACCTGGAGGAGGAGGGGGGAGGTGGTTTTTTTACATGGGAAATTAGAGGGAAGGGCATAGGAGAAAATAATAACAAGAGAGATGGGGGTTTGGATGTAAAATTTAATACTTACAGGCGGGCATTACTTTTTTCATTCCTTTTTGCAAACTGGAAAAGTGGAAGAGTTATTAGAGTTCAAATATAAATAATAACATTGGAATAAAATCGACACATTTATCAACTCTAAGGTTTTCTGATCTATGAACTGTCATGCAGTAGGAAAGGAATGCATCTGTTATATATGCTAAAACAGTGGCAGTCTTTATTTGCACTAGGATTAATAAAACAGGAAACTTTAATTAAAAGTTGCAAAAGTAGCACTATAATGTTGTTGAATGAAAAAGAGAGATGCCAGTGTTAGCACACATGGCATCGTAATTAAGCTGAATGAAAAACCCAACTGTTGAAAATTTAATAGCAATACAAATTTAAAGTATGGCAAATAAAACACATTATTATATAGTAGTGTAAATCCGAGTGTGCTGATTGGTTCTTTCTTGGTCAGGATTCTTCCAAACGGAAAGGTCATCGCCTGTATTTTTTTGTTTTTAAAAGCCGCGGCAAATTCAAGACAAGCATGGCCCGAGTGTCATGTAATAAACTACTAACTAACCTAGCTACAATGGTGGACTAAATTCCTTGGGACACTTGTGTAATTGCATTAGTTTTCTCTGTTTTTAAAACGGAGTTTTTAAAAAGCACTGTTATCAGTTTCAAAATGCGTTGCCCCCCCCCCCCCCCCCCTCTTATACAAGGTCGAAACTCAGGAGAAATAGCATGTACACGTGTCCAACATTGTAAGGAGGGGGGAGGGAGGGGCTGAACAAGTGTAGATGAATTCGCGCGTGATTGTTTGCTTGGCGCGTGTGAAAAAGCGCCACAAATGTAAATTTGTCCCAAGACTTTTGTCCATGATTGTAGCTCGAGCCGTTCTGGGGAAAATTGGCCCTTGGTCGTTTTGTACGGACCAAGCGCAGCGAGGTCCATACTGCCACGACCTCAGGGCAATATTCCCCAGTACGGCCCTCGCGCTCGGTTAGTAAGAGGTTATTATCATTTTTCGGCTCGTGAGTGGGCGGAATTCAACAAATCCTGCAATTAATCTGATTGGTTCCTGACGCGAGCGCAATTTTCTTATACGGACCACTCCATCGAGTTAATCTATTTAGCGGTTGTCGTCAATCTTTGGCCTTTTTTTAAACTTCCATAGACGATTAATCAGCGCATCTCTATTTACCTTTAGATGGCAAGGAAAGTTACTGTAATGTAAGTTTGTGAGAGTTTGTTGGCTGTTCAGTTGCTCGGCGCTGTAATGGCGCGTAATCCTGTGTCTCTGTACCTATTGTAAGTATTTGGTGTTTCTTTAGAAATGTCAAGCGATCCTAAAAAGTATTTTGGTTTTACATTCGACGAATTTACCGAACTTGTGTATATATACCGTAAATTGTTTAGTTTTTGACTGCCGGGCATTTAGACCATTTGAGACCGTGACCGGCAGTCTCACAAATGGTTGTGTCGATAACGCAAATTTTACGGTATACACAAGCTCGGTAAATTCATCGAATGTAAAACCAATTTACTTTTTAGGATCGCTTGACATTTCTAAAGAAACACCAAATACTTTTAATAGGTTTGACTGAGGATTTCAGTCAGAATTCGGTGACTATTTCTGACTCAGTGCCGGGCATTTAGTCTATTGGAGACCGTGACCTGCAGTCGGATAAAGACCAATGTGATTTTATGGTATGCACAAGCTTGCCGAATTTGTCCACTACAAGTCCATAATAGTTTTTAGAATCGCTTGGCTATTCCAAACAAACATCGCATCTTCTCATTAGGTTCCCAAAAGAAGCTTTCTGTAGCAACTCGATTTATCTCTAACGGCCGATGTCAGCGTAAATTTTCTAAGTGTCAGGCACATGCCGATTTTATAGTATGCAGCGGTTATTTCGTCATCTTGCGCACCAACATAATTTTTGAAATCGATTTCCATTTCTAAAGAAACATCAAATATCATCAAAAAGTTTGAAAGAATCATTCAGTGGAAATTCTGTGAAAATTTCTGACTGCCGGGCATTTAGGTTTTATGTTTCTGGTTATCCTTATGTCACTGCTGTTCTGCTTATGCTTGTGTGCTAGAGAAAACCAGTCATAGGTTCAGCTGTAGGTTGCATTAGAGCCGTTTTCAATTGAGGGTCGAAAGTAGTTGTCATCTTGCCCTGAATTATTTTGTTTTCTGCTGCTCTGTTTACTTTTTTGTGACTGGTGAGATTTATAATAATTCCTTTGGTTGTGGTTTTATGACACTCAAATGAAAAGCATTCTATTCATTGCTGTCAATTATCTTGCATTGCTGTTATGAAGAACACCAAACATTTTTCTTAGGGTTCAGAAGGTCAATCTCTCTGCTGATTTACATTTTTGATCCTCACTGTTTGCAAGTCTAGATCTGTTTTCAACATATCAGCAGCAGCAAACCAGTACTAAATTGTTTCATCTTCAACCAAAAATCCTAGAGTGAATTAATTGTAACCTAAGATATATCTTTCTTCTTTGACCTTATCAAACACAAGGAGCTCCACAAGAAGGGCCGACATCTACGTGTACATCATGTACTGACTTCTTCGACACAATTGTCAAGTTGCAGATAAATAAATGGGCTTATTTTTCGTTGAACGAATGACATCAATAAAACTGCTTAAAAGAGTGGCAAATGTTCGAAATCTGCCTCTTTCTGGCGACGTTTTAGCGGTTTATGAAAGTCGGC
Source organism: Platygyra sinensis (assembly GCA_019787425.1). NCBI lineage: Eukaryota > Metazoa > Cnidaria > Anthozoa > Scleractinia > Merulinidae > Platygyra > Platygyra sinensis. The sequence continues at coordinate 6,691 of JAHPZR010023707.1, forward strand.
GAAAATCCGATACATTTTAATAATAATTTTAAGGTACCCGCCCAGGCAAATTTCAATGTCTCCAGAAGAAGCTCATTTTTTGCTCACATGAAGGTCTTTAGGTCTAATATTCATAATATATAGTTTTATTTCGATCTATGCTGTTTATGACGTCCTGCAACGCGTCGAAATTTGGCCATTTTACCGGAAGTCAGACCCTTTGACCGAGTAATGGACTGGGCCGGTTGCTTAGGGCAAGACATGAGTATGCATCATTCAACTCAGCGGTAAACCATTCACTCTAGTCCAATGTTAAGATGGCGACCAGTTCTGCTACCAGCGATGCTGCAAGGGAGCTGGCATTCCAAGCCTTTGAAGCCGATTTTACACGAAATGGGTAAGTTTTTTGAGTAAACTTGACTGAATTAGTATTTGCCAAATATTCTAACCTGGAGATCTCACGTTTTCACAGTTTCCCTGTTCCTGAAGGCCTAATCAGACTACTGCGGGACTTCTCATTGAGGGCAGGAGAAACAGCCAAAGCAGGCCGGCACAGAATTTACCAAAGAAACTAGGCACTTCTTTGGGTAGGTTTTTAAGCATCCAACATTTCTTCTTGCTGTAATGTAGTGATTCCGCAATGTTTTAATTTTCACTAAAGCTTACATTCGCAACAAATTATGTAAATTCCCCGTGTGTGAGTGTCAGCATTGAAAGCATTCTTTGTTTTCCCACAACAAATGTCTTTGTTCTTTGTATACTTTACACTATGCGGGACACCATTTGTATATCTTACAACGAGTTGCAAGGTACCCTGCGATTTCACCCGTAATAATGTTGACATGATCAAATTTTATGTTGTTACCTTTTTGTTCATACGTGTAATTTTTGTGCTTGGATTTATACCATTCAAAAGATTTGCTTTACCAAAAAAGCTTCAGAATTTTTGCCTGTTTTGGGAGCACGGAGGGTTGGTGCTTGTTATTGATACAATTCAATCAAATCCCTTTACTCAAAAATATAATTTATCATGTAGTTTCCATGTAATTTTGCAATGTGCGAGAGTATGTTTATAAGTTTCTGAACAATTTTAATTTTTGAATAGGCATGGGGGTTAGTTCTTTTTTCTTTTGCCTTTCACTAAAAAGCAGTTTCTAAACTTACCACATCTGGTGCTAATGAATTCAGATCCATTGCATGTAATGGACAAAACTGGTATCTTTGCATAGATAATATTGATTCAGGCACTAATTTTCTCTGTCTTGTGTGTTATTATGAATTACCATTTACTGGTACTCAACATAACTTTGCCTACATGGAGTGGTACCTTTCTAATATTTCTTTTTTTCTCCTCGAAGTATGGCAGTGGATGTACTCTGGGAAAACATGTAGGCTCTCAGCCTACATATGTTTATCCAGAATCTCTGAAGGCAATTGTCAGAGAAAAAGTCCCTGGCAACTTGGTGGATCAAGAGGATCCTGCAGGTCCAAAGGTAATGTAACTTCTTTCTGTCAACATGGTTCAGCTATTCAATTAACCATCACTTGTGTGACAAAATAACCATTTTCAGTGTAAAAATTGCATATTACATATTTGTATTTTGTTAGGCATTGTCTATGTAACTGTCCAAATGATTTATTTCCAGGTGTACAAGGTTAACATTGGGGACCTTGCCAATGCCAAATGGCCTGCAGCCAAGAAAGCAAAGAAGAGAAACTAATCTTTTTTAGTGTTTGCACACTTTAGTAAAGATATACCAAAAAAAATTGAGAAATTCAAATTAACAGAATCAACCGACAAGAAAAATCTTTTCGCAGCAAAATGTAAATTAGTTATGTTGTGGGGCCTGCTCAACAAGTGCACTTTGCCTGATCATATTACTATTGCCATCTGGATTCACAATTCATTCTTTTTCTTATTCATTGAAATTGGGTCATTTTCATTTTAGCCACATATAGAGAGAGTACATGCGTAGTTTGTGTGATTCAGGAAATAGAATGCTGGAGCACACTGGTTGAGTGAACCTAAAAGGCAAAACAAAGCCAATCCGAATACATATAATTCATACATCAAAGTTTTATTAAAACAAATGCACTAATGAATCGAATGAGAACAACTATTGTTATTTTTCTGAATTGAACTAAATATAAATGATATTAATAGTTTCATACACCGGGTACTTTGCTAATCAAACAACTAAGTATGGTGCTAAAGTGTGTATTTTTTTTTACTTGAGTTGGCTACCTGCTTGTTTGCAAAAAATTATGAAAAACTGTGACATGTAAGACAATGAATTCTTTATGAAAATGATGTATTCTAATGTAAATGGGTTATACACCATGTATGGATGATTGAATGAGCAGCACTTAGTCTTGTGTAAACTAAATATGACTGTATGTGATCAGTAAGACAGACTAAGGTACTTTGCTAATCAAACAACTAAGGTTGGTGCTGAAAGGCTGTATTTTTACCAAATATTCGCAAAATGAAAATAGAACTTGAACTAGACCTGCCTTGATTATGGGTCTTTTTGATGTTTATTTACATGTAAATCAAAGAATTCCTGATGAAATTTAAAGGACCCTAGTCAGCGTCCGCCATTTTCGATCCCATCGAAATTATTGATATAGCATGGTGAAGCGAATTGTCATTGTTTTACTGTAAGCTTTGTTCCTGAAGGTATGTTTGAGTAGTTTCGCAGGCATTTTCTTCGTTTCGACGTGCTCCGAGTGAAATATAATAGCCAAATTCTTGCACGTAAACAAAAACAAAGGTGTGGCTGACTAGGGCCCTTTAAAGATTCTAATTTTCATGGACTATGCATTGTGTATAACTTTGTCTATCATAGGAGAGTGGGCAAGCAATAGTTGCCAACCTGCCTCCTCCATTTGCCAAAACAATGACTACCTTACTTTAGGCACAATGCCAAGCTTACCACATAGTGACATTTTTGAGTATATTGCTAAATTTTGTTTACTAGGTAACTTCAGCTTCCTCAAAACCAATACTTATTCAGAATGCAAAGATATTGGAATTTCTAGCTTGCCTCTCACATGTTGGAACTCTTGTACACTAGCCTGAATGTTCTCTTTTTAAGTGCTCTTACTTCATCTGTACAACAATTCCAAATGAGTTACATGCTCAATGGGCACGTAATGAATAAATTCCCCTATCCTGACATTACACACTGATATTGAAAGGGTCCAGAAAAACCTCGTGCCAGTTTTCTTTTTACAACAAACCAATTTTATTATTGTGGGGTGGGGCGGAGGAGGGGGGCGGGGTGGGGGCACTCCCTAACTCTATTCAAGTACCAATAATGCGAAAATT
>JAHPZR010023707.1:15000-22500 GCA_019787425.1 Platygyra sinensis
ACAGCAACTCGTAGGCACAGCGAAATAAAACAACAGATCGACCACAAAGCAAGAGTTTTCTGGGGAAGCATTTTAAAACAAAACATCGAAGCCCAACTAGCCTCGCTTTCATTCGACTCGTCCCGGGCGACGACCGAGTGGTCCGCCATATTTGCATTCGGTGTATGTGCCGACCTTTTGCTGATAAATAATATGCAACTGCACTACGAAGCGAAGGTTTTTTTACTTTTTCGTTTATTCTTCGAGCCGCCAACTAGCACCAAAATAACAAGGATTTACGGCTGTGCTTGCTTACTAGTTTCATCAAAATCCTTCACTTACCTTGACTTCAAAGCTTTGAGCTGTCCGTGTGTTTCATGCTTCCATCGGTGCCGACCCCTCAAAATGTTCTTCAAATCACGATCGTTTTAAGCAAGTCAAATAAAGCCTTTCATGATAAAACAGCAGGCCGCCAATCGGCACCGAAAAAAGGGCTTAATCACGAATGGATATAGCCTTCCTCTGGGCGCACAAATGTCCTGCAGGATGCGAAGAAACTCGAAGAACAACCACTTTCCATCGCGCAAAAATCCACCATATTTACTTCAGCTTAGCCTCCTGGCAGTTTCACATGTTCTACTGCTGTCTAAGTATCTACAGGCTCAAAAATGCGAAAAATCGCGCGAAATTACGAATGGTAATATATGGGAAGACTTAATTCACTTATTGAATTCCGGCACTGAGGATGTCTCATGTTTTGCTCGATTTCGAAAAGAAAGCCCTTGATTTTAAGCTTCAAGTCACTGATTCCCCGTTGTCTTATATACATCAGCAGCACAGTAGACAAGCTGAAATTGCTCTGTCAATATACATCCCATATCCAATTCTGAAGAAATGGCATGAGCTTGTTGGAATCAAAGACGAGAGAGGAAATGAGTTGAACTACATTGACCTTCTTAATTTTTGGATTCCTGGTCAATGGTTCAAAATAAGTAAGGACAACAGATCAAGAATCCAAGGAAGATCTTTTCTTTTTCCTATTCTCGGCATACAATATATCAACAGTGCTTAACCTGCGAAGCACATCGTAAGAAACACGCTTCCTTTCGGACAGAGCGATAAGCGCGGCCATTTAACAAATTGACGTCAGTTTTTTATACGTCTGTCCTGTTATTGATCATGAATTTCGTCATAACATTGTCAAAGTAGCTGTGGATCCACGAGGCGATAGCCGAGTGTATCCGCAGACTACTTTGACAATGTTATGACGAAATTCATCGTCAATAACAGGACAGACGCATTAAAAACTGACATCAATTTGTTTTTTACGATAACAAATTGTCGAATTGCCCGCTCTCGCTCGCTGACGCGTCGCATGAATTTCAAATTTATCTGTCTGTCCGCATATGGACAATAAAATTTAACCAATGAGCGCGCGTGAATTTCTGCAGTTATCGTAAAAATTAGAATTTATTGTTCTAGAGTGTAACATGATATACCGCTGACAATTTTTAGCGGGCTCGAAATGTCCGTGATTTCTGGTAATGAATCTCGTCATTGGAATCGCCAGTAAAAAATGCTATGATTGGTTGGATCTTGTCACATGGCTATCGTGCTATGTCCCATGTGCGCGAAAAATACTCTCTTCTTTGCAGGGGGCAGAACAGATTTCGGATTTATCGCCATATTCCCACAATTGACCTTCAACCAAATGCCGAACAATGAATGAGGAAAATTAGAATTTCGATTCTTTTCTATCGCCGATTAGCACTCTTACAATATTTCGAAAGATGTTTTGCATGACCGTTCTCCAGATCTCTCATTGAGTAAACTTGCTAACACTGGCTAAGAAAATTGTCATCCCTTTTGATTGTACAGTAATTTATCAGCATGCAAGGTCATGCATATTTTAATTACGTGAGTATAAAATAAAATTGATTAGTGATCGAGTGGGAACATTTTGTTTGTTTGTGTGTTTGTACTGTTTGCAGAAGGCACGTTGTTGTTGTAGTCTTTGATGAAGTTTTTAGGGACTGTGCAATAATTTCCTGGAGGAGGGGGGGGGGGTGGTTTTTTTACATGGGAAATTAGAGGGAAGGGCATAGGAGAAAATAATAACAAGAGAGATGGGGGTTTGGATGTAAAATTTAATACTTACAGGGGGGCATTACTTTTTTCATTCCTTTTTGCAAACTGGAAAAGTGGAAGAGTTATTAGAGTTCAAATATAAATAATAACATTGGAATAAAATCGACACATTTATCAACTCTAAGGTTTTCTGATGTATGAACTGTCATGCAGTAGGAAAGGAATGCATCTGTTTTATATGCTAAAACAGTGGCAGTCTTTATTTGCACTAGGATTTAATAAAACAGGAAACTTTTAATTAAAAGTTGCAAAAGTAGCACTATAATGTTGTTCAATGAAAAAGAGAGATGCCAGTGTTAGCACACATGGCATCGTAATTAAGCTGAATGAAAAACCCAACTGTTGAAAATTTAATAGCAATACAAATTTAAAGTATGGCAAATAAAACACATTATTATATAGTAGTGTAAATCCGAGTGTGCTGATTGGTTCTTTCTTGGTCAGGATTCTTCCAAACGGAATGGTCATCGCCTGTATTTTTTTGTTTCTAAAAGCTGCGGCAAATTCAAGACAAGCATGGCCCGAGTGTCATGTAATAAACTACTAACTAACCTAGCTACAATGGTGGACTAAATTCCTTGGGACACTTGAGTAATTGCATTAGTTTTCTGTGTTTTTAAAACGGAGTTTTTAAAAAGCACTGTTATCAATTTCAAAATGCGTTGCTTCCACCCCCCCCCCCCCCTTCTCATACAAGGTCGAAACTCAGGAGAAAGAGCATGTACACGTGTCCAACATTGCAGGGAGGGGGGAGGGAGGGGCTGAACAAGTGTAGGTGAATTCGCGCGTGATTGTTTGCTTGGCGCGTGTGAAAAAGCGCCACAAATGTAAATTTGTCCCAAGACTTTTGCCCATGATTGTAGCTCGAGCCGTACTGGGGAAAATTGGCCCTTGGTCGTTTTGTACGGACCAAGCGCAGCGAGGTCCATACTGCCACGACCTCGGGGCAATATTCCCCAGTACGGCCCTCGCGCTAGGTTAGTAAGAGGTTATTATCATTTTTCGGCTCGTGAGTGGGCGGAATTCAACAAATCCTGCAATTAATCTGATTGGTTCCTGACGCGGGCGCAATTTTCTCATACGGACCGCTCCATCGAGTTAATCTATTTAGCGGTTGTTGTCAATCTTTGGACTTTTTTCAAACTTTCATAGACGATTAATCAGGGCATCTCTATTTACCTTTAGATGGCAAGGAAAGTTACTGTAATGTAAGTTGTGAGAGTTTGTTGGCTGTTCAGTTGCTCGGCACTGTAATGGCGCGTAATCGTGTGTCTCTGTACAATTTGAAGTAAAAAGTGAGTCAATTTCAGTCAAGTTTCCCTCTCTCAATATGCCAATCGAGGCTTGCCATAAGATACATGATCCCAAGTATTATTGGCACATATTATCCCAAAAAAATGATGAAACACAACTTGCGATATATGTACACATTTGTAGCTTGATATACATGTAACTAGGTATTTACTGTATATTAATAATGTGAAACTTTGTAACTCATTATTTTTCTTCAAAGCAAGTAGGTTAAATGTTTGTATAATTCTTTGTCTTGATATCGAAGAAAAACTTTACATTTAACACAACAGTCACTCTATATTGATAGAGTAGAGTTAGGTTCAAACATCACCAAAACTGTGTAAGTGACAGCTGACATTGGTACAAAAGTTGAATGGTGTGTTCATACATAATGTAATTTAACTATGTGACCTACATAACATTGATTTCTGCAATAAGTGGATTGGATTACATGTACGCTGTATGTCTCCGAGAGCTTGACAAATTTGTTAGACATCTCAATTTGATTTCAGTAAATCTCGTGGGATGTTCCGTAAAATATTGACCAAACGCCTAGCGCTGTACTATTCCAATGAAACGTGAGACCATTAAACATCCCGAAAAAAAAACTTTGTCACCAGCAAGTCTTGATGGTTCGCTCTCTAGACCGATTCGAAAGTCCATTATTTACAATTGAAAGCTTTATGACAGACAGTCTGTTCATAGTAGTTCCACAGGAGTTGATGACTCATTTCCACTACGAGCATTTACCATATCGATCACTGTTATCTGAACTAGTATTTTCGTGTCTTTCACTCAAGTACACACAGCTTTCACACATGGTCATTCGAGCGGCGCAATTTTGAAACATCGGAGCTCGATAATTCGTGCGAAGAGGCACCGTTCACACAACGCAATATTCCTCCAGAGAGGCCTCGCTTTCCCCAGACGAGGCTAAAGGTACGTTTAAAATTATGGAGTATATATCCACTATCGGCAAAGGTTGTTAAGACTTAAGCTTACGTTTGTATACATACGCGTCGACATTAAATCGATACTCGGTATCCTAGATATTCGCGGTTTAACTCGTCCTAAATCCTCACGCAATGTTTCATCTGATCGGTTGGAAACAAAATATGAAAGCTGTGAGAAGTAAATGACAATGCTGTAAAACATTAAATACCTCACCTCAATTTCGAAGAATACCTCCAAGCTCGAAGGAGGAAGCAGAGATCTTCGTTTGCTATCGATGACTATCGGCAAATCATCGGTGATGGAAGGACTCACTAGAGACCGCAAGACAAATATTTGTTATGCTGATTGGCTCCGAAGTATATTCTATTGTTACTTACTTACGTTCGGAAAACTCAGACGACTGCAATAGTGACTACTGCGAAAGCGCAGTAGTCACAAAAACGGAGAAGCCAGAGATAAACCATTTGGGCAGGGAAGAGAACTACAAAACTCAACCGACACAAATGGCTGGGTCCACGATTTGGACCGGCCAGGCCATATGTGTGAGTTTGGGGTTCCACAGATAGTAAGAATCTAAGGGTTGCAAGTTCGTTGTTTAAAGTGGCAGGTAGTTTGTAGTCTAATCAGAACGCAGGGTTGCCGAATCACCAACAAGGTTATTTATTTCACACGAACGCAGTAATTCCCCACAAGACTTCACTACAAGCACACGCTAGACTTATAAAGTATACTTCAAATTCGACCTCCGCCACTCTTGTATAACACGTACAGCCTCTGCCAGATACCCGCGTAACCTCTCTGTTACACTTCAACAAACACGCCCTCTGTTAAATAACTCTTAACACGCGACCTTCGTCACACTTCAATAAACACTACTCTTAAACTCCTCAAACACTCCCGGGAGAAAACCCCCTAAACACTACACCGATCCGCTTATATACTTGACAGCATAAGGCTCTAGAACTTTCCGCCTCTACTAAATAAAGCAACATTACAATATTAACCTATTTACAGTAGCAGACGACTAAAATAAATTGCTTAGTCACTGTGATGCGACACTAATTAATATGCGAGAAGATTCCAGACTAAATTAGCATATTCGCGAATGTTGCAAGTCACGCAACAATTTTTCGTAACACTAACACATATTTCTCATCATTCCATGTGTTTCCCTGTCTTTTGCCAGGTGTATTGGAGACGAAACTAAAATGGTTGCCTTGATGCTCTTGCTTGTCATGTTTGTAACACCAAGTGTCCCTCAACAATGCAGCAGACCTGTGCGTTCCATAAAAGGAAAGTACTTGTCTGGTCACGTGATGTTAAACAGAGGTGCAGACGGTTTGGGTGACTGCTTGATCAACTGTTCGTTTAACCCGCGTTGTAAAAGCATCAACTTCCGGTTTAAAGACCTGCTCTGTGAACTGAACGAAGCCGATAGATACACGCACCCATGGGATTATGGGTCTAAAGAGGGGCATGCTTACAGCGACTATCCTTTCAAGGTAATCACTATTCAGGGACGTTGTCACAAACAAGTTATGACTGAGGCAATGTCCATAAAAACAAATATTGATTGGCAAATGTCTAGGGTTAAATTCTTTTCCCGGGTGTTTTGCTATTTAAACAAGAAAAATGAAAAATAGAATTAGGCAAGTGCCTCTGTCTGCCTGTTATTAGGGAACTTAAGCACCGACGACGGCGACGCCAGGGACGACGCCTAGTAAAAAGTGAATTTAAATTTTACTCTCGAATTTCGAAAGTAATTAAACCCGTTCAGAGCGCAAATCTGTCTAAACACCTGCTCAAACTAAATGTGCAAAGCCAACGATCAGTTACATAAAGAAATCCAAAATATTTGCCGTCGTGGCGTACGTTCTCCACAATACGCAAAACTTGGTCCTTTCACGTTGTAGTTTGGCAGAGAACGGTAACGAAATGTACAAAGATTTATAACGCACGTGCACAGCTATTGTTCTGCTCATTAAATCTTTTGTTTGGTGACGTTCCCGTTGCCGTTGCCGTCGTGGTTTGCTTAAGTTCCCTAATAGCTACGCCACTACAGCTATACTTTACTTCATTGAGTCATTCCACAAGTTTAGGTTCTCGTAATAAAATTTCAAGTCTGGTATTTCGGCCAGGTATACTGTAGTCTATCAAAACGGGAAGGGATAACGATCTATGAACCATAAGTTCAATGGTGTCTTGTTTTACCACCGTTTTCGTTGATACGCGACTTTGGAAAACAAAACTCCCGCGGAAACCTTTCAGAAATTTCCGTTAATCATACATGTTATCGACAGATCGGATCGAAATCCATCAATCACAGCCAGCTAGCATGACGTAAAGAAGGTCTGAAAGTCACACTAGTGGTGGCTGTGATTGGTGGATTTCGATCCGATCTGTGAATAACACGCAAGACTGATGGAAACTTTGGAAACGTTTCCGCGGGTGTTTTGTTGTCCAAAGTCGCGTATCAACGAAAACGGTGGTAAACCCGTTGAAAGGAGAATGGCAGGAGGAGGAGGGGTGGGGTAAAATTTGTGACTTTTTTGCTTTGACAAATATGCTGCTCTATTTTCCAAATAACACTTCTAAAGTCATTTGTTTGGGTAATAAACATCAGTTTGAGACTTCTTTTATACATTCTCAGCTTTTTCCACTTTGAAAGTTGCTTTTAATTATAATTTTAACAAAAAAACGGAAATCCAAGATGGCGGATCCAAGATGGCGGACTACCATTTCAAATTTTAAATTCTATTGCTTCCTATTGCTTTTTCTCGCTGTACAAGCGTTTCATTGTTACTAGTTTATAAGAAAGGATAACAAAACAGACAAAATATGTTATTTATTGATATTTCACGTATCTAAGTGGAAAAATAAGAAGAAACATTGAAAAATCGGAATATGACGTCACTGTGACATCATCATTGGGCGTGGCAAGTCAAAACTGTGTGTGGGGCTTCTTTGTACGGAGATGATCATTGTGTGTAAATTTCATGACCCTAGCATTATTGTTTCCAGAGATACAGAGCCGGGGGGGGGGAGGTCCGAGGAGCCCCCCCCCCCCCCAGCAGTCCCAGATTGACCAAAAAAGCCCAGTCTGAATAGGGTTAAATTAACGCGCGC
>JAHPZR010023707.1:27500-35000 GCA_019787425.1 Platygyra sinensis
TCTGGTGTAAAACAGTTAACATTGAGTGTTCCCTAGCGTGTGTAGACGTTATTGCATTCGAAAGATCTTTACGCTCTCTCACAAAACAGAAACTGCTACTGTATCAGACTAAAAAAAGTGGCAATAAATCAAAGTTTTTTAAACCACCCAACTGAAGTAAAAAAAAAAATGCACTTATTGGTGTGGTTTAGAAGGCATTCTTTTCAGTTATAAAACATAGTCACGCGCCTTGTTTAACTTTAACTTTGAATTGAAATTAAGGATCCCTTAAAGAGAGCCTTCTTTGAACAGAAGCTAACACAAACAGATGGAACTGTTGCGGATTCGTACGCGTTGTTGGTATTTGCCTGATATTACGTCGTACTATTGGACCGCTGTGCTCCAACGTGAGCCTGCTCTAAGGCTCTGTCTAATGAGGGATGTCTTTTGATCACAAATAATTGCATCTGACTTTGCGATGGCTTGAATCGCTTATATTTATTTATTTGTTTGTTTTCGCTTTTACTGAGAAATATAAAGTAATAAATTATAGGTACAAAGTGATCTGACTGCAACCATGACACTTTTATCACGTCCGATGCAGAGATTGGGCGAATAGAAGTTTGAGATATCTGGGAAAAAACAGCTTTTTTAATCTCCTAACTACAGAACTAGGTGTTGTGTTACCCTTTAAGCCGTTGAGAAATAAGCATTGTATGAGGCTAAAAATAACGAAGAATAAAAACGCGCAACGAAATAATAATTTTTAAATAAACTCACCTTGTCTGGTTTTTGTTGTCTACTTGTTTGTTTGTTTGTTTTTTTTAGGGGGGGGGGGGAGGGGGGGGGTTAAGGTGTTGTGAAGCTCACGGACCGGGGAGTCGAAGACTCCCATATGAAAAAGACGGGGTGCTCGTCGCACCTTATAGTGGTCCAAGAAAAGCCGCTTTGGAACCTCATGAGGATGTTGAACGTCAAATTGCAAAAAGTCCACAGCGTGCGGGAGCTTTTTAGCCCTGCATAAACGGACCGGTAACTCGGCGGCAAGTATTCCCAAGTAGAGGCAAGTTGAACTTGTGTAGAGACTTGCTTTGGTTGGCCAAAAGGACTCGCAAGTTTCCTCGCAAGAACACGCAAGTCTCAATAATAAATATTTAGGGGAGACTATTCTCTATTTCATTGGTTAATAATAGGTTATTGGACGTCACACAACTTGCGTTGACTTAGGTTGGATGGCCAAACGGTGAAAAAGTTGCTTGTACTTTGCTTTGCGAATTTGATTTCTACGAAAGTGAGCCAAAGTCATCGCAAGTCAACGCAAGTGCACGCAAGTAGACCCAAGTTTTCAACTTGGGTCTACTTGCGGGTGATTAGCCGAAAAAGTATGACACTAGATATATAGTATGTTATTTAGAATTAGCACCTCTTAGGTCTGGTTCATACGTCGAACTTTTCATGTATCGAACCTAATGTTGCTATCAAGTACATGAGAAGTTCGACGTATGAATCAATTAGGATCGGCAGATTTGTATTCGGGTCGACTGTACCGTTCTATCCGACTGGGCTTAGCGGATAGAACGGCAAAAGATCGGCTTCGGTTCATACGTCGACCTTCTCATGTACCGAATCTAATGCATAAGTTACGCTAATGTATTTGCTTATATGAGAGAGTTTGTGATTGGCTAGTGAGCTATCAAAAAGGCAGTCGTGCATGAAATGGCGCCACCGCAAAAAACTCTAGCCAGTTACTGGAAACATTTCACATGCTTTTTTCCCCTCTTATTGATGAATATAGACCTAAAACAAAACGAAACATTTAAAAACAAGGCCAGAAGTTGCAGAACTGATCGAAACTGAAGAGTTTTCACCGAAGCATTGAATACGTTTCTTCAAAACATAGTTACAAAAAACAGTTGTTAGTGCTTTATTTATTAGATAGCATCAGCTAGCTGATGCTAAATATCACAGATATCTACTGACACATTGAAAAGTGTTTATTTTGTTCTGTTAAGTGTACAACTGGAAAATTCACTGGTTTCCTAGCCTCTTGGCGGATATTGAGTTCGGTAAAGGTGGTAAGTTTCTAAAGAAACTGTGGTGCTGCGTCGGTGGGAGTATTACAGGATAATTTGGTTTCATCAACAATGTGAATTGGCCACCGTAAAGAGCGGAAAGCTGACGTTTCGAGCGTTAGCCCTCCGTCGGAGCGAATTAAATCGACGTATGAATCATACTGCCGAAATTAATTATTCGGGTCGACCCAGATGGGTATTAGGTTCGGTGCATGAAAAGTTCGACGTTTGAACCGGGCCTAAGACCTCGGTATCTCTTAGCAACCGACAACGAGCAACAACGTCCTTTTCCTCACGGCGGGACGGGGGGGGGGGGGGGGGGGGGGGGTTGTGGTTCTTCTACGGATAAGCCGCTGGTCATGTAATCGGTTTTGAGCCTGCTTTGTAAGGAGTATCACTGGAAAATTCAATATGGCGGACGAACTCGAACAAGTTGTTAGCTTGGCAATATCTTTTCGTTCAGGTGAATATGTGATAAGTGCCTGTGGTAATCTGATATTTATGTGTATAAAGGCAATAAACTGCAAGGCTGATACTACGTGAAAAACGTTTCGAGACACCAACATGACCAGAACCGATAAAGCAGGATCGCAACTGTGGACAGCTGTTTCGCTCTTGTTGGAGCTCGTCAGCACAGTGTAGCGAAGATATGTAACGCCAGCCAAGAGCCAACGCACATAAATTGCAAAATGACCCGTTCACTATATCAAGTTCCGTACTTTGAACTCACTTGCGCTCCGAAACACGCGTTGCCACATCACGTGTTTCGGAGCGCAAGAAGACCAAAGTGTCACTATTGGTGTCTCGAAAAGCAAAAAATAAATGTGGCTAGACAAAGCCAGCCTAAACATTAAAACTCATGGCCACTACCATCTCTTGTAGATCCTACGTTGGCAGCGTTTATCGTATGCGGTCCCTTGCAGTTTATAGTCTCTGATATTTATCTTTATTATATAAACACCAGTGAAATACCAAGTGAGCTTTCGCGCGTAAACATGATATCTTCACACGTGAAGATAACATGATATCCTCACACGTGAAGATAACATGATCACCAGTGCTTTAGCTACATAATCTCTTAGAAAGTACAGATGTGTTGCTGTATGATCGAAACATTATCGGTTCTTCCTCGGGAATCTTCGGTTATCTTCGGCAACTTTCGGAAAATGTGCGAAGAATGTTCGGAAACGTTCGTCTGGCCTTCGGAACAATTTTGAAAAATGTTCGGGAATCTTCGGAAAGTGGTCGGAAATCTAAGGAAAACTGTCAAAAAACGTGGTCATAAGTATGTTTATATAATAAACAGAATATTTCACGGCCGCTTGTGGATACGAATTTTATCTTCTCGTGTTTAACTCGATATCTCACGAGTGAGCGCAGCTCACTCGTGAGATATCGAGTTAAACACGAGAAGATAAAATTCGTATCCACGCGCAGTCATGTAATATCCTCTATCTCTCAAACTGTCGTGCGTTATTTCGTAGGTTGGGGTGAACGAATTCATCTCTGGCTATGATATTTTAAGTTTTATCGGTGAAAACAGAATACAAATTTGAAGAGAAGAATGATCATCGCAGTAAATTTTCCAATGCAATAGCCCTTTTCACGGTTAACCCTTCTCATTTGCATTACAATGAAATCTAGCATCTATGTGAGGCAATTTCGGGCTATTTTGCAGTTTTAGCCCGAAATTGCCTCGCATCTACGTAGAATTGCATTGTAATGCAAATGAGAAAAGCTAACCGTGAAAAGGGCTATTGGAAAGAAGAAGCCTGAAAAAATCAGGGCTTCAACGGGATTCGAACCCGTGACCTCCGCGATACTAGTGCGATGCTCTACCAATTGAGCTATGAAGACACACATTGGGAGCGAGGTCAATTTATTGAGTTCATATTTTCCCGTGCAGTGAAGTGATGTGAAGTATGAAGTGTGTTCATGGCAAGTCTCTACACCGAAAGCATGTTTGCTTGTTTGCAGTTCACTGCCTTGTGTTACTTGGAAGAAGCACGTTCAACTCTAGCAGTGTTGCTGTTTGGTCTCGGTTGTGCGACTCGTTCTAATGGTGTTATATCTTGTGGATTTGTAACTCACCAAACAGTAAAACACTTTGTCTCTATCAAGGTGGATTAATTGAAATCTACAGCAAGACGTTTTAACCTGTTAAATTTACGCAATGCTGTAAAGGCTTCCTTGAAGCTAATTACCTTAAATGGCATTATACCTGCTTCATTTATCCTCCTAGTCGCTTCATGTTACAGAAACCGGAGATAACCACTGGCCTGATGAGTCACCTGTCTCATGTGATGCCTCTTTATTTATACAACGCTGGAAATAACGGTCGAACGTTATAGGCAGGGTTCTCAGTAGAAGCTGGAAGCTGGCACTGGCTGTAATGACGAATGTAGCCACCTGTTCCAGTTATTAAATTTTGCACACATCTAACAATAAATTAAGATTTGCAGACTTGCTGAAATGTTTCAAGAAAAAACGCATTTTAAAAAGGTGAAACAGTGCTACTTGCTACATTTATGTCTAGTTTTATGATCATATACAATTATTTTTCTGTAACACTGTGCTCACCCTGAAATTGTGCATAGAATCACATCTTTGGCACCCTACAATTTCAAACTTCTTTTTTCTTTTTTTTTTATGGGGAGAGGAAGGGGGGGGGGGGGGGGGGGTTGTTGGCTTGACTCTTCAGTTTATGCTGCCAATTATGCTTTATTGGTCGCTTATGAAAATTTCTACCTAGAACCCTCAACAGTATGTGATCATAATAGTGAAGTGTCCAACTAAGCTTACATTGTAAAGGAAAAGGTTTTTTTTCATCATCTCACATATAGATGCAATAATAAAGTGTATTATCGCTTGTCTCACAGTGTAGTTGCTTGAGATGTTGACCACAACATCCCAACTGCTTACTGCTAATCTTAGACCTCAGGTGATGAGGTCAACTGATTACACAGCACCGTTTACATGTATATCATGAACTGAGGTAAGCTGTGATTGTTGCATTTTGATCCTTACATTGTTCCAGCGAGTAGCTGTTCTCTCAGGGGTCTGCTGTTGTACCTTTTTCCTGTTGTTGTGTTTCTTGATCAGTTTACATTATGATTGGACATCATGACTGAGTACCAAGATGACTTTTAGTTTAAGTTATGATCCAGATAAGAACTATAGCATTTTCTATTGTTCTGCGGCAATACGCTTTCCCCATGTTGAAACGGTTGTGTTTTCAGATGAAGAATTTATCAACCGATGGAAAGCAGGTTTATGAAATAAAATGTATTTTAACTCTATTTTGAAAGGTAGTTTCCTTTTTGTGAAAATTTTTCAACCAATCACAACAGTCGAAAACAAAGACAATAATAGCTTCCAATTTTTCAATGTTCCCCATATAGGATTACTGTGGTATTAAGACTCGGCAGAGATTTTGTTGGCAGGAAAATATTTGATTGATAAGGGCTAAATAAATTACACAGCTACCTGAAGTTTTGGTAGATTTTGGTGATTTAGCCAATCAGAGGTATTTATTTATTTATTTATTTATTTATTTAACTTCGCCAACTCGTGGCAGGGACAACGCAGGGACAATAGCAAAGTTGTGCAAAAGTTAGCACCTTTCTGCATTCCTTGCCGCGTGTGCTATCCTTCTTACATGGACCGTTACTTAATCATGAAGATCTGGTTTGTAGACCATGTTTGCTTTCAAAGATGTTTTAAAACACTACTGATTATACAGATCTGGGTTTTGCTTTACTGTACTCTCCAGTCTTGTATAAAACATGAAACAAAAACATCTGTTGTGAAAATCACCCCATAGTGCATTGCACAGTCACATTGATGCATGCCCAGGTCAGTGTTAATAAGCTTTTAAAAAAAGTTTACTAACTACTGTAAAATAAGCTCTATACATTGTTATAGAGAAACGAATGTTGGAAGACGGTCAGGATTATTGAAAAACGCTTTCCTTGCTTTTGTAACAAAGCATTTGTAACAAAGCATTTGTAACAAAGCATTGGTAACAAAGCATTTGTAACAAAGCATTTGTAACAAAGCATTTGTAACAAAGCATTGGTAACAAAGCATTTGTAACAAAGCATTTGTAACAAAGCATTTGTAACAAAGCATTTGTAACAAAGCATTTGTAACAAAGCATTTGTAACAAAGCATTTGTAACAAAGCATTTGTAACAAAGCATTTGTAACAAAGCATTTGTAACAAAGCATAAAACTACATGTACAGCAAAGCAAAGTCTTGGGACAAATTTGAAATTGACTGGCTTTTGCGCACAAAATGCAAAATAAACTGTACAGTTGTGTGCAAATGCAGCTACACTAGCAGTCACTCTCATATTCCCAACGACAATGTTGGACGCATGCTTAAGCCACAATTTTTCCGTAGTTTTAACATGATACATGTGCAAACAGAGGGAGAATGTGTGCACTAATAATTCGAGAAGATTTTGAATTATGGGAGCATGTCTATGGTTCAAAATCCATTACCTGCTGATAGCTTTAGTAGATAAAGAATAAATACTATACCGAGTCATTGCATTGTGACTACACTTGATAGACAACAAATGCAAGGAATCGATGTTCTTCGGAATGAAGAAGGTGATATAGATTTATATCGAAATATTACAAGCACATAACATCGATTCCTTGCATTTGTTGTCTATCAAGTTTAGTCACAATGCAATTACTCGGTGTAGCATTTATTCTTAAGTCTCTGGTTGCCCATGATTAGTTTACACAAGCAGGGGAGTAGCCAGGGTTTTTCAAAACGGGGTCACACTTTGTCATAGTGAGGGTACTCACCAGATTGGCATGTCATTTTCACCACTTGTTGTGGGTTGTTTGCTTAAAAAAAGGCTTACTAAACGGGGCGGGGGGGGGGGGGGGGGGCTATGGCACCGCAGGACCCCCTTTGATATGCCCCTGACACAGATGAACATGAAAAGCACTATTAATTAACAATTATTGGATGAGGTTGAGCATGATAGCGATAATTATCAAGTAGTCCAGTAAACGAAGCAATTTTTGTAGGAGAGGTTCGAAAAAATTTGTAACAAAGCCCACTCACATTAAATCTGTTTATATGCATCCAAATAGCGCAGACACAAAAATCCACCCGAATCCGACCACGACAACCTCTTTATTTCGACCATCGAAAATCCAAGGTGGCCACCGAATCCAAGATGGATGCCATTTTGTTTACAAAAACCAAAATAAAACAGTTACACAATTACATCTGGTAAATTAAAGCCTCTAGGCAATATTATTGCCTATCTTTACATGCAAAACCAGCGTCCAATCGAAAACTGAGATAGCAAAACAATTTTTTTTAAGTTTTAAATCTAAGATGGCGGCCAACTCCAAGATGACTGCCGTCAAACTGATTTCGATATGTATTAAGCACTATTTTACACAGGAGAGCAAGTAAATAT
>JAHPZR010023707.1:42500-45973 GCA_019787425.1 Platygyra sinensis
TTCTGCTTGCGGTTGTCTTTCAACATGGAACGAAATGTTCTTTATAAAATGTGTTTGACTAGATCACAGCCTATATACGAAATTAATTTAAAAGAAAACAAGGAACACCACAAAACGCTCATTCAGGTACACGCCAGTATGAAGCGACATTTCGCAAAGATTCTGGAAGGATTATTTCACAAAGCAAAACGCAATGAATCTCACACAAAAGTGGAAAGCAACATTTCGCCAAAACTTTTAACAAATATATGTAACTGTTAAAGCGACAAAGGCAATTTCGCAAATTCCAAATTAAAGTTTGTAAGCTATATTCAGCGAAGAAACTTTCTTGAGTTATAAACGTTGAGAAAAAGTCAAAACACTGAAACAAATGTTGATAATTATTATCCGTGATTGATCGGAGCTTTCTTGAAAATATAGTTTTTGTTTGCGCCTGTTCATTGAAAGGGGCAGCTGTCAACGACTCATTAAAAGTCTAAGTGACTCAAGTAAAACGAAATTAATACAAAGAATTAAATCTTCATCTGCTTAAGTAAACTTATTGCGCTTTTAAATTTAGTACTGCTGGATGAGGAATTTTGTAACATTTTTTTAAGAATCAACTTTCACGAAGTCTGATTATACGTAAAATCTTTCAAGCCTTCAAATGGCCCTTGCTTTTCAGTTTTCTGTTGATTCGTTGATGGGAAATTGATATACACTTAATATTATTTTATTCTCCTGAAAATCTCGCTAGTTTGGTTTTTGTTTTTAATTAGCGAGAGTTTCTATTCATATTGAAGGATTTGTATAACCAATTTTTAACAGTGCAGGATTTAGAGCTGCAACAAAAGCCGTCTAAAACAGAAAAATGATATATAGCTGAACAGTATAACTTGCCATGTTTTTAAGTCCAATTCTCTCCATTAAATAAAGTGACAACACTCTAAACTAATTTCAACCGAAGTTCATTTTATCATGTTATTATTAACTTTAACTTTAACTTACCAATTCCAGCATTTTTATTGATTTGGCACACCAGTCATGCCATTTTTTTAAAAAAAATTTCTTACTCCTTGTGCACTTCATTCTAAGCAGCTCCTTGCATGTCTTTCGGAAGATTTATTTCTATAGCAGTACAAAACCTTTATTTAGGTAAAATTTCACCGAGAAATGTTTCTCAGAATATAAATTAACATTAGAAATGAATAATTTCGTAAAGGTCCTCCAAGGATCTTTCTACAGGACAAAAAGCAATCTTTCTTAAATTGGAAAGCAATTTAAGTAATATTTCGTCAAGAATATTAAGTAATTTTTTGTCAAATGGACAAAAATCGTTTCGGAAACATTGAATTAAAATTCTGTAAACTATGTTGAAGTACCACTTCCTGAGAAGTGAACATTGAAACACAATCAAATAACTAAAAAAAATAATAACTAGTATTCTTCCTTAAAACTTATGTTTAAACATAAATTTTGTCCTCCGCTCTTTATTTCAATTCAGCTGTCATCGACTGATTTACTTTCCGAGTGATACTATCAGAATATAACTAAAATCCGACAACGAATTTAATTTCATGTGTAGGAGATTATTTATGTTATGCCTTTAACTAAAGTACAGTGCATGTTAGTCAATAAATTTTAACCCTTATTTTAAAGCAGAAACCGGCTTTCACGGAGTTCAGACATTATCCATAAAATCTTTGAGACCTTTAACTGACACTTGCTTTGCAGGTTTGGTGTTGATATGCATGTCATATTATTTTATTCTCCGGTTAAAATTTAGTTATTAATTTTAAACTGAGGGAAAGCTAAACTGAACTGTGGCTAAACAATAATTCGCTTGGATTTTTTAAAGCTTATTCTCTCCTTCGAAGTAATTGACAAAGCCTTAATTTACGTTCCAACAAACTTTATTTCAACAATAATAACTTTAGTTTTAGCAATTCCGGGTGGCATTATTGATATTACAAGCCAGTAATATTTCTTTAAATAAGTTTTTACTCGTCGTTTAAGTTTGTGCACTTCATTCTTAACAGTTCCTTGCATGTCTTTCTAAACATCTTATTTCTATAGCAGTATTTGAACGGATTACACAGAGAATTGAGCGATGACAACCATATGCAAACGGGATGAGACAAAACTATTACGTTCACAGTATAACTACTACTCTCAGAGGAGACGCTCCAAAACATATCTAAACTTGTTTTAAAAAGACTGCTTTACATAACTTTCTGATTTGTACGTGGCATAAAAACAAATTCAGGATAAAAAACGTTCAGGTAAATCACTTACGTGAAAACCTACCTCTTGGCGTTGAAAACGCGCGTTGAGAACTTCGAACTTGACGGCAGGGCTTGATCACGTGATCTCTACCGGTTTGCCGTTCGAGGTTTCCGCTGAAAACCCTGGAGCTAAATGTCCCTATTGTTTATTTGCGCCCGCGTAGTGTCATTTACGGCCCGAGCGCGAAGCGCGAGGGCCGCAAATGACACTACAAGGGCGCAAATAAACAATATTCCCGAAAACAGTCATGTCATTATCATTATTATCAATAAACAAGGCCAAATGATATTAAGAATGCGAGTTTTAATCATACAAGCTAAGTGAATAACGAATTCAAAATCACTTCCAATCATCATGTAAGTGTTGATTGAACAAGCTATTAAAGAATCAACTCACACAAATTGTAGAAGTCGCTCGGGATCTGCCCAAGAATTATTTGAGTCAAGACCTTCAGAACAGTAACCACGAAGCTTCAGCATATCTCCAGCTGCTATCGAAGATTTGTGCGTGGGTTTAGGATTCATCTCTTTTGGTATACAGTGGCACGCTTTATACTGGAGACGGATGATCCGTCCAGACAGATCATCCGTCGAGAAGGATCATCCGTCTAGTATAAATACGGGAAGGACTATGAGACGAACTATCGGTGTGTCGATTGAATCATTCCGTGTTTATAGTTATTAAAAACAGCCGCTGGCTTCTTGTAACGAAGGTGTAGTTTTCGTGGATAGTTCGTCTTCTTCTCGCATTTATACACAGCGACGGATCATCCGTCTTGACGAGTTATCCACGATGATTCGTCTGACAAGACGGATTATCGCGATAGCTCGTCTGGATGGATGATCCGTCTGCTAGCCCATATTTATACACAGACGGATTATCAGACGAGCTACCGTTCTTTGCCCAAGCTCGTCCTAGACGGATGATCCGTCTCTAGTATAAATCGGGCCAATATTTTGTTCGCTGAAAGAAATTCGCTGTCTTGCATAATGTTCATACTCCTGCTTATCGGAGCTGAAGTCAATTGTCAATGGATCGCAGCTCGAATACCAGTTAGAGTACTTGGTGTTAGCGGTTGGCCTTTTTCCGATTTAACTTCAGCGTAGAATTTCCGCAGTAATTCATTTAACTCAACTGGTGTTACACAATTGAAGTCAACTTTTTCGTTTGTCGCACCATTTCTCGAATTTTTGATCCCCACGAAGTGG
>JAHPZR010023710.1:0-32500 GCA_019787425.1 Platygyra sinensis
TGAAGTGCTTCGAGTATTTACTGAATGGATACGATGTTATTGCCGTTCTGCCTACTGGTTTCGGCAAATCGCTCCTGTTTCAGCTTTTGCCAGATTTCTTGCCCGTAAAGGCAGACAAAAATGTTGTCATCGTTGTTTGTCCTCTGAACTCTATTATTGAGGACCAGCTTAAAGTGTTAGGAGAGAGAGGAGTCACTGCCGATGTCCTCCAGCTGGCCAGTGATGATCGGGAGGGTAAAGTTAAACGTAAAGTGAGATCCTTGCCAACTGAAAATAAAGCTGTGCTTGAAGAACTTATTTTCAGTGAGCTGACTGAGTTTGAGGCTCATACAAGTTTACCTGGTGAGATGCTTTTCAGTTTCTCCCATGAAAAGAATGCCCTTCAAAAGATCATGGAAGGAATTGACTACATTGAAACAGAATCAGACCTTCTTGATGACTTCAAAATATGGAATGAGACCTGTTCATCAAAGATTTTTTCCTTCATAAGCAAGTATGCTCCGCTTATTGAAGGCAACACCAGTGACACTTAAAGTGACTGATCTTATTGCCTCTTTAAAACTGAAAACATTTTATTGATGATGTATGTTTTTCTTTAAATGTCGTTGTTGGCTAACATGTACAGCTGTAACTGAAGATGGAATGATTCTGGGTAAAATTACTGTATTTAATTAGTTTGTGCCACATTGTTTCTTTTACATCTGACCTAGTTTGCTACTTGATTCTAGGTTGTGCTCTTAGGAAAAATGAACTTAAGGAGTAACAACTCTAGATAACTTATGTAATACAGGGCATACCAGCATGATATTTTGCTGAGAACATAAAATTTCATTGTTGCCTGAGGCAAACAGAAGTCACCGAGGGCTGCTGCAGACTTCAAATGCACAACCCCTTGTAATATAATTTTTGATTAGAGCAACTCAAATGAGCTATTCACTTAATGTTTTAGGCCCGTAAAATCACAATGCATATTCTACACACTACTGGTATACATCTTTTGTGGAAGTTATGATAATATTATTTTCAGAATTAATACAATTTTTTTTTAAATAACTAGTGATAATAGGAAAGGTTGTTACCAAATATCCTGAGCCAGAGACTCATGGTCAAAGAAATTGAAGTTCTATCATAATAATAAGAAAATCCCAGTAAATGTATGTGAAGAAGTGATCATCGCAGTAAATTTTCCAATTTAATTGGAAAATTTACTGCGATGATCACTCTTCACATTCATCTACAACCGCAGTACAAATATGGATTATTTCATATATATTTCACAAAATCCCAGTAAATTTATAAGTTTTGTTCAAGTCAAGTTCAGCTTTTGACCTACGTGATTTCTTATTAACTGCAACTCATGTAGAGCATGGTTTCTGATTCAGAATACAAGAGATAATTAAAACAATCAGAAAATCTGAATACGTACAGTGTATAAAAGTTGAATAATAAAGTCTAATACCAGACTGTTGTAATAAAGAATTACTTTTAAGCTTTTTTACATCATATGATGATACTTAGAGTCAGAGAATGAACCTGTTCCCCTTTTTCAGTCTTTTATCACCTTCAATGTACAGAAATCCAAACATGCCCACAGTTATTGGTAAAAAAAATTGAAGCTGTTGTGAACACCTGCATGTGAAGAAGCACAAAACTTTAATATTAAATCAATGGTGCATTGCTATTCTTTTTCAGCTGTAGTTGATTATATCAGATGTGGTATGGCATCATCCCTGTATAATTTAACATTTTTGATCACTGGCAACATTTATCATAAATTACATGTGGTGAATACTCAATGTATTCTTCACCCAAATGATTATATTTTATTGCCATTTAGTGAGAAATGCTATTTTAATCATTACAGGACTTGAACTAGCAAAACATCAGATCATTTTTTGATCAAAGCAAACAGATTTTGATTGATCAGAAGCCTTGCTGCTTGTAAATGGAGCAGTAATTAAATATTCCCCTCAATAACTTGTTTTTTGTAAGCAAGGTGGCCTCATGGTTAGTTCGCTTGTCTGCGGATAAGGTGGTCTGGTGGCCTCGGCCAGGGCCACTGTTTTATGTTCTTGGGAAAGACATTTCACTCTCACAGTGCCTATCTCCACCCAGGTGTATCAATAGGTTCTGGGGTTTTTAATGCCGAGGCATAACCCTGAAGTGGACTAGCATCCCATCCAGGGGGGTGACTATAAATAATTGCATCTTTTTTCAGGCTACTGAAACTGGAGGTAGACTCCAGCCTAGTGGGCCACTTGGCTCATATGCAGACTTTACAATTGATAAAACAATTTAATTTCCAATGGCATTTAATATTTTACAATTACTCACTTAAGTGGACGTGTATAGTGGTGGATATTTGCCAAGCCACGAAGAGGCAAGGTAAATAACCACCACTTTTGCCAACACTGAGGTGAATAATTGTTTTAGTATATACCACACAAGCTGAATAACTAGCGAACCAGAGTACCTTTATACACACAAAAGCCATTTCGTTTTTCTTCAGCTGCTCGGAGGTGAATAGTACTTGGCTAATCACCTCCGAGCTAGCGGGCAGTGTTCCCTTATAATTTCTGCCACATTAGACGGCGACTTTGAATTCAATGCTCTAATAATTAGGTTATCGTTTACTTGGAGCTCTTGCTCGCAAACTACTTCAGGTAGTGTGTTTGATTCTTCGACCTCTTCGGCATTGTTGAGCCCAAGTGCGGACGAACTTTCCTCTCCCATGGGTTCCTCATGGTCGCCTTCGTTAGTCTGGACTGGTTTTTGTCCGAACACAAGCTGTTTTGCGGAGGTTTTTCCGTGGATTTCGGTAGCCGCTCGTTTCGAGGGTTGAATGCAAGATGGCGACAATTCCGTGCAACGCTTCACTGAACACTTTTGTTCCAGTTCAAGATTCACTTTGAATATTTCCACTCTTTTGTTTGAAGTCGCTCACCTTGAAGGCAAATGATTCGCACTTCCTGCAGACCAACTTTGGAAGGCAATCAGCCTCGCTTATGGTAATTCCACAGGCATAATGAATTTTCGCAGGAAGGTTTGTTTCGATGCCGCTTTTGCCTAAAACCCGCAGCATGTGACGGCTTTCGTTCGCATCACCACACAGCCGACACACCGAATTTCGAGGATGAAGCTTTTTGGGAGTCGAAGGCTCCATACAAGAGATTTTTAACGCAGAAAACGTATTCGATTTACCAGACTCGATAGCTCACTAGCCTACAATTTGTATTTTTGCGGGGAATTCCATCAACCAATAACAATGGAGGATTTAACAGCGATTGCATAAATTAGAGTTCAGGAAATATTTATGAAGGATCACGTGACCAGCCGATGCCAGGGTCTTTTCCCGCCCCTCCCAATTTCAAAGGGAAAAGCCCTGGGAACGAGGTTGTCATAGGCACTTGAAAACTGTGTTCAGCCACCTAATATGCATCAGGCACTGTGTTGGTATAACCGAACTCTGAAGGCCTCAGGGTATCTGGTTAGCCGTATAACAAGGATTTCTTATATAACAGTGCAACGATAACATCTGTTTGTTTGACTGCTTTGCCTACATTGTGTACAAGCATCGTCAAGTTATTAAAAAAAACATTCCTTTTAAAAGAAAATTGCGACTCACCTAATAAGGGATCCAATGTCTCAATTTGATTGTTTTTCCTCTGGAGTCTCAGCACGGGTTTTATTGTTTCTTCTCTGTTTTATATCTAGAAAGAATCAGGAAATCTCCTTAAGGAACTGTGTTGACCTGGACACTAGTTTTCTCACATTGAAAGAGGACACCTCAACCTGAAATCAAAGGTATGTGTAGAGCTGCTTCAATCTTCACAGTGTTTTGCTTTTACTGAAAAACTTGTTTTTGAGTGTGCTTTAATTGCTCATCTTATGAATTATTTTAACATAAAAATTATTTGGTTAACAACAGTATGGATCAGGTCTCAGTGACAAACAAATTAGCTGTGAAATGATATCTAATGCACATGTACACCAGCAGCCATGTGCCCCTTTAATTTTAAAATCTACACAATTAAAACTAAATTATCAGATTTTTTCCATTTCAACCCTACACAGCAGGTTTAGACAATGAAGATAAGGTCAAGTCTGTATCAGGCCAAGTGATCTAAACCACCACAGCTTATCCAGCTCTTTGTTGCATTAATTGATTAAATGTATAAATTTATATTCTCAGTACCTGGATGGAATGCTAGTCTGTCACAGGGTTACCACCCAGTATCCATTTGTACATCAATTTGGAGAGAGATAGTACGAGAGTCTTACCCAAGATCACAACACAGGGACCCTAACTATTGGCTAAAACACATACTACCCGGTATTTGATTTGCAGTCCTGTACACTAACTGTTAGACCGCTGGGCCCCTCCTCCCATAAAACGATACTCCTTAAGGTTTACAGTATACCTTCACATCGGCAATTTTTTTCAAATTTCGATTTTTCGGTTAAGTAAATGATCCAAATGAAATCTCTAATGCAAAAAAGAAATCGTTGGAAAAGATTAAATATTGGCAGAGAAATGGCGGTTTTAAGATTTGGCCGGAAGTAAAAATTACCCGTCTGATTGACACATTTAGCGCTGTTTTCTCGAATCAATTTTTTCACTTGAAGCAAAGAGCTAAAACTCATATATAAGGAATTTGTCCGCTTGCCCCCAAATTTTGACAGTGGGCAGATTAACACATAAACAACAAAAACATGTCTGCGAATTTTTTCTTTCGAAATATTTTTTCAACGAGAGCGACTTTTGTACAAACACTTCACATTTTTCTAATACTATTTCGAAAACATTCCATAACTTTTCACTGCAACTGAGTATGGCAAAACGCAGACATGTTTTTTTAGCGCTTTGAGTCCGGAAACTGAGGAACAAATTAAATTAGCGACAGACAAAATTCGCTTTGACTTGTACATAGCTTTGAAAAGGTGATTCGGATGCTAGCATTTAAAAGTCATGAAAAATTGGACAATTTATTTTATTTCAAAATTATTGCTATTAAGTTGGACAGCCAGCTCTGTAAGCTTTAATTTGATATCAAGGTTTGGGTATCTACAGTTTAAACTGGACGAGCTACATTGCTTTGACGCGCGACACCCCTGAAGGCATACTGTAACCTTAACAACAGTAGCTTTTGAGACTTTACAAATTGCCATTAGAGAAAACGTGGAAATAAAAGGAATTGTTATTAATAACCAAGAGACTAAATATTGTCATTACAATGTGTCCATGACACAACCGTGGTTCTCTCTGATACAGAGTCGGCCTATAAACTTTTTCAATTACCAATCAAATTCAAAGAAGTATCAGATTTAAAGGTAAATAGTTCAAAGACAGAGGGACTCTGGATAGGCTCTTTAAAAGGAAGTGAAATGAAACCACATCTTGGAAACAAATGGCCTTAAGATCCCATAAAAGCCTCAGGATCTGAAGCCTCTATCTGAAGAACTTCACAGAAAAACTTGACAAGAAAAAAAAATTACTATCTGGTCTTCTAGAGGATTATCCTTTTACGTAAAGATACGATAATTAAATCTCTGCTCCTAACGAAGGTTGTGTACATATCTTTGTTACCTACCCCTCCTGAAGATCTCCTGAAGGAATGTTGATATTTGAAACAGTAAACTGCGTTTTTAATCTCTTGTGGATCTCTATCTGATAAACTCCAAAATGTAAGGGGTGAAAATTTGATCGTAGTTCCACTTTAAGTTTCAACCACACTAGAGGGAGTTTTGACAATGGGAGCAAGGTAAAAACTTCACCAGCCCAAGTGATCCAAACCACCACACCTATGGCGTCAATTGATAAGGTATCTTTCTACTCCCCCGCCTTGCCTTAAATCATAGTTCACCATAAAAATGTTTGGTGTTTGTTGTGTCATGTGAATTATTGGCCCTAGCTGCTAGCTATCACAAGTTGAATGAACCAGTGAACCAAATACAGTTTTCAAGTGCACTGAAAATTCAACGCTTTGTCAGAATTATAATAGTTTTCAAGCTCAAAATTTTTTTTTTAATTGCGGGGAATCTTTGGGGGGAATAACTTTTTCATGACAAGCAAACCATGTCTTAAACTATCCTTAATATTGAATGGCCCATACCACAGTCATCAGTTGAAATGGCTAACTCTCCCTCCAATAGCATAACATTCACTGGACCAGTTTCACCACCAATGGTTATCTGACCAACAATTGACACCTGAGGACAATAAGAACCTTTCAGTGAGTCACATCCTCAAAATATTGGTTCTTTTTAATTGGCCACAAAAACCTATCACTGTTGGTTTAAAACAAGACAATTTTCTCAAATCAAGCATACAGCAGAGATCTCTCACTAACAAAGAATCAAAAGTTACTAGATTTCACCATATAGCAAGATGACAGTGATGTAAAATGACAGCAAACAATGATTAATCATCTGGGTTCACAAGGGCACTATTTTTGAAACTTCTTCAGGGCTGCCATTAAAAGCAGTAACCAATAACACTTGTTACCACTGAGTATGCTTGATTTTCCTGTGGTGCTATGGGTGAAATTGCCTGTTGTTGGTAGAAGTCACCCACAAAGTTATAACACGTTAATGCTACGGGTGTGGTGAACAAGAATGGATACTTTTTTGTAACTGCACATTTTCACATCAGTTTTCTTACCGTAAAATTAACTTTGTTTCCTTTCATCTCCTGAAGTCCAACTTTTATAAACAAGGAAGCATTGGACACTTTCTGATCACCAGTAAAAGAACCTGGCACAGCTGGTAACTTTGCTTTCTCTCCATCTCCAAGGGAATGTGACCAGTCCAAAACATCTGGTTCTTTTAGTGTCACTTTCCCACTGAGTGACAGTTGTCCGCACTTGTTTACTTCAAACCCAACTGTTAATTTGTGATCTGCTTTTGCCGTAACACATGTCACCTTGCTGCAGTGATTGCTAGAAACACATTTGAAAGTAGAATATTCATCTATTTCGTCCTGGGTAATGCCTGGCATATAACTCACAGCAGGGCATTGTTTTGAATGATCATTTTCACCTTCATCAGCTGCAGATCAGAAGAAAAAAAGATCAGAATACGAGGACAAGAATTCATCACAAACACTTCCTTGTAATAAGCTTGAAAAAAGAAAATCACTTTTGTTTTCTTAAAATATTATTAAAAATAAGTAAAAACCAACAAAATGTTACTCATAACAGTAAAAAAATAATTTAAAAAATTGTTTAACTGGCTAGCACTAGAAGTAAGATATCAAAGCTGCCATGTATTATTAATTTTTATCCTGGTAAACTTTCCAAGTCAACTTGTGAAGTCCTGTTTATGTACATGCACCAGTAGGGCTGACTACATGTACAAGTATCAGACTTAAGGGTTAATACGATCACTTATACATGTAATTCAATGACTTGTTAAATAATAACTACTTCATAACCGAGAGTGAGGTCGTTACGGGAAAATCTTAAACTGAGGCCTTGCTGTATTGACCGAGCGATAGCGAGGTCAATACGGTAGGCCGAGGTTTGAGATCTAGAGTTTCCCGTAACGACCGAACGGTCGAGGTTATTAAGTGGTTTATTATGTGGCTAACTAAATGGTCAGAACGGTTCTAAAGAAAGAAAAAACATCTAAATTCAAGAGGAAGTCGTTACTTCACATCCGGTGATACGCGCACGTATCTATTCATTCATCTTTCCAAAAGGAGCGCGGCCTCTGGGGGCGAGAATGACTGCATAACAGAATTTAGCGAAGTTCTAACATGTAGTCCGTCAAGAAAATATATTTATTTTTGGAAAACAATGATCAATACAGCCGCAAAAAGTGTTTTAGTACAGTTGTGTTACTATATGACAAGAGAATTTTCATAGACATTCTCAAGAATCAGCCGCCAAACGTCAATTCCTACAGAAAAGTGCTTCAAACTTGCTCAAAAGCCGTGCGGCCGTGTCGGTAAAAGAAAATACAATTTAAACGGAATCAGCACTACTCTTCGTCGTCCGCTTTCGATGAAAACTCTTCGCCTTTTCTGAGGTTCCTGGATTATAGTTACTAGCCCGTTAAGGATCTTGAACTGGCGCTCAGAGATGCTGCGAATGTCTCCAGCGAAATTAAAAAAAAACGCTCGGCGTGTTTAAATCTCATGGTCCTTGAAAATGTTTAAACTGGCTTGTGTTACAGCAAGAGAATTTGTTGATGTTAACTGCTGTACTGCTCTGGTGTCACCAATTGCCTTTTGAATGGTGAAAGGACAGTGAAAGGAGACCTGCCTTCGGAAAGGAACCTCTCATGTATACTTCGCTGCAAGCCCGACAGGGTGTCAGGTTCATAATCGTCGCCATCCGTTTTCCGCTATATATCTATAAAAAAACTTTGCCAATAAGTGGTCAAGGACGGCAGCCGGTAAGTCCAAAACTTCTACTATGCTTCCTTTGTTTATTGATGACAAATATCGCTGAAATGTTTTCATTTCACTGGCAGTTTTCCTTTCCTTTCGTGGTTTTGCTCTTTGAACATTTCAATTTCTTCCTGACCAACTTGTTCGCAATTTGCCAATGTAACTTCATTTTTTCCTTTTAAAGTAATATAATTAACTCTCTGAATGTTAATCGTCGCGCATTGTCTTGTATCACAACGATTTTCAATGTAAATAAAGCAAATGTGATCCAGCTTTAGATAACCTTTCGTGTTTTTCCTTTCCGCCTAATTTGCATAATCCCTAATCGGCCCGTGGGCATTATGGGAGAATAATGCCCTGGCGTTACGCTGCACTTAGCCAATCAGAGCGTGCGTTTAACCGCTACAAAAACTAGCCATATAATAATGAAACTTACTGCATTTGGTCCAAGCATATAAATCTCCTTCAAGGAATGTGGCATTGTAGGGTGCATATTTTGACTCAAACAATAGCAATAACTGTAAAAAAAATTATATACCAAAACAAATTTAGCAATACTTAATTTACTGTGTTGTGAAGGGTTACAGTGAGAACTATCAATAAGCAATACTGCGGTAATTCTATGACTATTAGGACCTGTTTACATGGAGAGAGGGTGCCCTGGCTAACTGAGCTACCCAGCTAATCGAGCTACCCTGGGAGGGCTAACTTCTTATACGTTTCTTTAGAAAGTGCATTGAAGCGTTTACATGCTAGACAGGATAGCCCGCCTAAGTTCCTAAAGAGACCTAAATTTAACTAACAAAACTGAAATTCCAGAGTCAGGTGCTGGGCTTGAAACAAAAAAGATACACCCATTTGCATGAGGGGTGAGATTATCTGGAACAAAATAAAATCAGACATTTCCATCTGTTAATTACAACATAGCCACCATATCTCAGCTCAAGGTAGGGGCATGGAGGGGGGGGGGGCAGATAGCATGGATGTGGGGCATGGGAGTGCAAGAAAAAAAACATATTCAGTCTTTTCTCTAGTTCAGTTTAGGCCTACAAGAATAGGGCCAAGTTTCACAACCCACTAGGAAATGTTGGTAAATGAAGGGAAAAATGATGACCACAAGACTGTAACTTGATAGTTAAACAAATTGCCTTGAGCTGCCTTAATTAAGCTGCGTCATCTTTGTACCTTGAAATGAACATAATTGCCACCAGTTTTCGTTAATTCAGCCTTGAGGAATATTTTCAAATCAGCAGGAGCTTCAGGTGGTTTCATGGCATTGGGCAGTGCAACGTTCTCACCATCTTTAAATGTATGCGACCACTTCACTGAAGATGAGTCCAAACTAACTTTGGCTTTTACTGGTTGATGAGGGCATCCATAAGCCTGTACAGTCAAGTCCATATGGCTAAATGGCCCCGTACTGTCAGGTGGTGACATGCATATAACCTTGCTACACTGGTCATCAAGAACGCATGTGCCGCCACTGTTATCTGGTAACTGAATATCTGGACAGTCCCCATAATCTCCACCAGATGTTGGAAACACAGTCACATGGCTTTCTACCATTTTGAAAAGAAAAAAAGGGCTCAGATTATGTCTATCAAATGTAAATGAAACTTTTCCTCCTGACCCTCCTTAGGTTCTTCTTCTGTCAACAAATACTCACAATATTACTAAAGCAAGGTAATAAAGTGGTCATCTGAAATCATATATTTTTTTTTCATAATTCCTATCCTCAGATCAGCACCATTATTCACTGCATTATACAGCAAAGGACTAAAATACAAATTATTGCCTGAATCATGAACTCAGGGCTTGCAGCTGGTCCCTGGCTAAAAATTATCTGCATTCATTGCTTTTTCTGCATGCGCTTTGCCTCCAGAGTCTGTCCCTTGTACCGATGTGTACTAGATGTTTGTAAAGGCAGGTTTTGATACAAAAGTAGAAATTATAAGCTAACAGTTATATGTACACTTGTTAACAGACTGTTTTGTTCAGCTAAAGCAGTAATGTACATGAACCTTACCACATTCAGCAGCTTTTAAATTGCCTTCCAAGAAAGTGACGTTGTAGTTCATAAATGCATAATCAAACACTAGCACCAACTATAGAAAAACAAAATACAAAAACAATAAGTAAACTAATGATTGATACACACAAAAATGGTCTGCATGGACTAAGCAAATAAGCCATGTTCACATCCCTGGCGGGGGGGGTGGGGGGTACTCCCAGAAAAATAGGGTGGGGGTGTGCGGCCCGCTTCCCAAAACCCCTACCCAATTTATGACCAAAATCTGCGATATTCCCTACCCTATTTATGACCTGACCAAAAATTCGAAACCCTATTTATGACCTGAAACTTACGTCAAAATCCTGTTTCAGACGTGCGTTAGAAACCCTAGCTCAGACCAAAGTTAAATTACCGTAAACATAATTTGCGAAGGGCTTTCGTTAATTTTCTTTTGGTTGCTTAAAAACATACCCATATTGAGGCTAGAATACAAAAACCATACCCTATTTATGACCAAAATGGCCAAAATCGGCCAAAATTGATACCGTATTTATGACTAAAACGGCTGAAAAACCATACCCTTTGGGGCCGCACATACCTATATAGCCCATATAAGGGAGTACCCCCCCCCCCCCGGGGTTCACATAGCTGATATACATAATGTATGGCTCAAAGATAATATGGGATAGGATATATGGATTCCTGTATAAAAGGAAGGGGGTTTGCTGTACATTTTAGGGATTAAAAAAGCAGTTTTGATATCTCTTAGGTTGTACAGCCTCAAAAGGTCCACAGCAGTTGCCTGCAGAGGACCTTTTAGGATATCGAGCCCCAAAAGCTAAGTCTGTGTTATCTCTTAGGTTGTACAGCCTCAAAAGGTCCACAGCAATTGCCTGCAGAGGGCCATTTAGGATATTGAGCCCCAAAAGCTAAGCCTGTGTCAGTTACATGTAATGTCGTTAATGTGTTGATTTAGAGTTGGCACCTCTTAGGGGTGAAAAGCATTTTCAAGCCACACCCACAAAACAGGATATTGGTACTTCTTATGGGCTTTGTTCAAAATTTCCAATAAGAATCACCATCCTTTTTATATATTAAGAGTCTCTTCTGGGTTATAGGATAATGGTTACTGGCTAAACAGTTTACTTAAACACCGTGGGGGTTGGGAGAGGTGAAAGTCATATGACAGCTAAGCAAACCAAACCTGTCAGATTTTGCCTGCAGGAAAAATAGCCAGGGATGAAATTTTGGTAAATGCATCTGAACAGGAATATGCCCTGCGAGTTAATTAATCTGAAGTTATCAAGATTGCCTGTTAAAATCTTTGAGTAATCGGGTGATCAGACTTAAAGCTCCCATACAGATAACATGTTCAGAGATCAGTGGCGGATCCAGACTTAGAGCTAAGGAGGGGGCCTGGTTTTATTTTACTTGCCCAGCCAGGGTTTCCTCCTTCAGTATTTCTTCTTTTTTCACCCAAAATAAGGGGGACCTGGGCCCCCCGGGCCCCTCCCCTAGATCCGCCACTGGAGATCTCCATGCAATGCACACAGTACCTTAAAGTAGACATACAGTGAATATGGATCATGTTTGACCAATTCAACTTTCAAGGATTGTTTCAAACCAGGAGGGGCACCAGATGGTATCAAGGCATCCGGCAGTGCAACTTTCTCGCCATCTTTAAATGTATGCGACCACTTCACTGAAGATGACTCCAAGCTAACATTAGCTTTCACCGATTGATTGCATACCAAAGCTTGTACAGTCATGTGCGTAATTTGCCCAGTAGTGAGGTCTAGTGGTGATGTACATACAGCTTTGCTGCAGTGTTCAGTGAAGACACATGTATCATTGTCATTCACAACTGACACCACATCTGGACAGTTCTCTTTTGTTGGCAGCTCGGTTTTCACTTGGCTCACTTCAATTTAAAAAAAGGGGAAAAGGTCTTAATTATTCAAACGGACTTTTATAAAACAAAGTTGTGTTCATTTAAGGGTTTTCTCCCTTCACTTGTTGGTTGCCATAGCAGACCACTGTCACTTGAAAACCAACGAAATCAAAATGTTACGAAATACTGGGGAAACCCATTTTCAGGGAAGACGAAACCCTGGGATCCCTGGTTGTTGATCCCTTCAATTTGTGTTATATAACCCCATACATTAATGGCAAAACTTGTTGCAGGGTCTGGGCAGTTAGCAGGGCTCAAAGTTAATGACCAACTGGTCGCATATGCGACTAGATTTTAGGCTGTGCCCCTAAAAAATCATGTGTGGTCGCACCACAGCGTCTTAAAAGCCAAAGTACAGTGCGACTTCTCTAGTATTCACTAACCTGACCGTCGGCAGGTATGTTTTGCAGGTTGCAGGTTGCAGGTTGCAGGTTGAAATTTAATTATAACTGGAAAACCGCTGACACTTAAAAGAAACGTACAAGCAGTAGACTTCCCGTTTCTGTTACATGACGCTGATTACAATCGCTCGGTGAGATTGCTTCCACCTAAATGCCAAACCGGTCGAAGCGATGGGAGGAGAGTATATTCCTATGATTTTAAGCTTGCAACGAGTTATTGTTTTTGGAAAAAACATCTGAGATATCATCTGAAATAGCTGCTGAATTTGGTTTCTTCCCTGTGAGTACCAAAATGAAAGCACAGTGAGCTTGTGCTAATATTATTCCGTCGGTTAAAATCTTATATTAGTTCATTTCTTATTTATTTGCTTCATTTGTGATGGCTATCTTCTGTTGTTGAGGGAAGACCCGAGCCAACTGCGGAATCGATGGAAACATCTGTAGATGCAGCGGCCATCCAGATGGCTTTGAAGAGACTTCACTGGTCTCAGCGTGTCGATCGATAACTACTTATAGCGCGGACCGAATCAACAATCTAACATTTAAAGAGGGTGACACCTATCACTATGGAAGCAAGGAATGTTCAAGTTAAGCATACTTCCAAAAATAAAGAGAATACTTCTATATCTGTTTCAAGCAAATGATGAAATTCGTTGGCATTCCGTAGTTGACTAAACATATGAAATCCTGTGAAAGACGCCTACTACCGTATGTAAGAATCCCTGACGAGTATATGGGTTATTAATTATTTTTAGTGTTAGCGGTTTTCCAGTTATAATTATATTTCAACCTGCAACCTGCAACCTGCAACCTGCAAAAGATACCTGCCGCCTGACCGTACTAACATACTCCGAGGCAGTTAGTTGTTGTTAATTTCCCCGCTCAAAATTACACAATTATAAATTTAAACAGATATAACACAACCAGGCACCAAATAATAACGTTGCACCATTTTTTTTTCATCGGTGTGTGCTCTATTTGTCACCTTTATGCCTAATTTCCCAGAAGATTCTCCGTACTCGATTCTTCTCACGTTGTTATGGCGGTCATTGTACTAGGCGCTACTAGCGGAAAGTGTGGAGACTGGGGATGAGATTAACTTCGTTCTTCGCGTACAGAATGCTGCATTTTGAAAGCTTTGTTTTCACTTGACTGACATACAAAAATGCCCAGTGTTTTCGGAACGGGCAGGTCCACGAATTCTATAGCTTGAAAGATAACCAAATGAGCAAAGTTCGTGCTAGTTCTCATGAATACCCACATGTTGAAAAATTAAGAATCTTCGTGAACAGAATTTCAAACCTGAGGCAAACAACACTGAAGCAATTGGATAGCGAGGATAGTCAACGAAGCAACTTCAGTAGTTGATATCTAAGCTTAACTCTTGTGTGAAATATCCTGATTCTTTTATTTGTTTTAGTTGCATCCAATACCACGGTACAAGCAGTAAAACACAGTAAATGAAACATGATGTACAAACCTTGGAAACCTTGGAAATGCTGCCAAATTTTGTTTGGCACTTGCAGAAATTAAGTGAGATCCTTGACTACATTGATGTGTCAAGTGTGGAAAAAGATTGTCTAGTTTTATCACAATATGATCTGCAGCTTTCTATTGGTTACATCCATAGTCATGTCTAGCTATTTAAAGATTATTATTCAGTGCAGAAGCACTTCCCTTCGGTGGCATGCTGAACTCAGTAAGCTTTGTTGAAAAGTAAAAAAAATATGGGTGGCCATTTGAATTACGTGGCTGCTTAATAGCGGTACAACTGTATTGGAAACTTGAACCAATGTCTATTCCTTCAATTCTAAGTCCATCCCACGTTATAATGTTATGTAATTATTTGCAAAAATTCATTTGTCTGACAGTATCAGAAAGTATGCTCAACCAAAGTTTCCAGATTAAGAGCTGCTTTAAAATTGTTAATCCTAATAAATCACAAATATCTTTATAATTATAATAGGCTGAGTCAGTGAGAGCAGGCCAATGTACTGTTGATTCTTAATTTGCACTGCAGTGCAGTTAATTAAGGTGTGCATGTTCGCAATTTTCTCAATCCTTAATTACACTTGAATTCATACAATTACCTACTAACACTAATATGTATCACAAAATATGAAATACATACATCTGCCAGATTGAGATAGTGTTTGGAAAGCTCTCCATTACTTGAATCCTGTCAGCAAATAAAAAAAATCACAAGGATAAACAGTTCCTCAGTACAAAATGACAAGTGGAAAGCATAATATACAGTCTAACCACACTAAATGTAACATCATTATTATAATAATAAAGACTTTATTTATACAGGGTAGCACATAACAGCCACAGGCTAATAAACTTGTAACCCCGATTTAATCAACTAATTACAAGTTAAAAATAGAATTAGTTGTCTGCAATTATGTGCACAACTTTCAAAATGTGTGCATAA
The DNA here is from genome assembly GCA_019787425.1 of Platygyra sinensis. NCBI lineage: Eukaryota > Metazoa > Cnidaria > Anthozoa > Scleractinia > Merulinidae > Platygyra > Platygyra sinensis. The sequence continues at coordinate 15,190 of JAHPZR010023710.1, forward strand.
TTGAGACGATCCATCATTCTTCATATCATTCTCCACAGTTCAAATATATGAACTTTTGTCATAAAATAATGTGTCAGCCTTTTTGATTGTTGTGTAAATGATTACTTAAAAAAACTTACCAAACCAGCAGTATCAAAAATTCTAATTTTCTCCTTTACTCCTCTATCAGTGTCAAGCTGAACTTCATAAATATCCTCAATTGTAGGAAATGTTGGCTTAAAATTGATTGGAAACAATTAGTGACAATCCAGTTACATGCCCCAGGCCCATTTAATACCAACCCCCTCTGCAAAGTTGACACGATTTTCTGAAGGGGCTATGAAAGCAATGATGTCAACTCTCCCATATTATCCTGGACACAGACCAAATCTCCTGTACGGGTCACCAAATCTCCCAGAAACAAAGGGAAATGTACATTTCTCACACATATTTTGATAATTTTTTTAGAGAAAATGTTTCATCTTACATTTGACTTGTATTTCTTATTGAATTGGCAGTGCTCTTCTTTTAAAGTAGAGCTTCTGACCCCCCTCCCCCTACAAAAAACTGTGTAATCACAATTCTTTTTAGGGAGGAGAGGCTGAGAAGGTTAAATTAGGAATCTCCCAGAGGGTGTGGGCAAAGCATGGAGTAGCCCATGGCCTTGGTGATGGTGAAGGCCATGGCCTAACCTATGGCCTACCATTGGTCTGACTCTTAAAAATATCAATCATCTATCCCACTTAGTAAGGGTATACTAAAAAGTCACTACCGCTACTTACAGTCTTTCCCGTAAAACCTTGAACACCAGAGAAAATTTCTGGAATGTTTATTGTTTCAGGACCAATCAGAAGCGAGATGAAACCGCAAAAGATAACCGCCAAACCGCAGCATGCATTAGTCACGCTTGATTCGAAACAACGAGCTGGCTTTTTCTTCCAACGAACTGGCTTTTCTTCCACGACTAACCCTCAAAAACTAAACTACCGAACTCGGAACAGACCTAGCAGCAAGTGTAAATTGTCAAAATTTACAACGGTAGAAGTTTTCCGATGAAGGCTTCTCAGCTAGAAAAAATTACGGATCGAAAATCACCAATCACAGCCAACTAGCATGACCCTTTGAACTGCACGTGAAGCACACCGGTCAGCCCCGCTTCTGATTGGTTCGTTATTTTTTGCTCTCAGACGCGCTGTCTAGCTTTGTCTGATCTTATCTACTCTATTCAACATCGCTTTCCCATAATATGTCACTAAACATATCATTCCTATTTATTCTTTGCATATAAATAAGCTGAAATACAAAAAGAACAATTTCAGTATTTGAAAATGGTAAAATTGAAGATTTGTCGTGGAAGAAAAAGCCAGCTCGTTGTTTCGAATCAAGTCGTGACTAATTTATGCTGCAGTTTGGTGGTTATCTTTTGCGGTTTCATCTCGCATTTGATTGGACACAAAACAATAAACATTCCAGAAATTTTCTCTGGTGTTCACAGTTTTACGGGAAAGACTGTAAAATTCCTTCTTAGAACACAACATGAAGTGCCTTTCGGTCTGGTAGAAGCTGCAGCAGCAGAGATTTGCCAAAGCCAGTTGGTAGAACAGCAACAATATCTTTGCCTTTCAGTAAATATTCTAAACACTTCACATGAAGTGGCTTGAAACAAAATGATGGAAAGTTACATGGATTAAAAGCAGATCCAAGTTGACTTAGCAGAAACAGTTTTTCCACGATCTTGATTTTGACACTTTTGATTATGCAAACCTCGGTGATTTATTACACCCAGGATTTCAGGGTGTAAGATGGGCACGTGACCAGCCGATGCCAGGGTCTTTTCCCGCCCAGCCCCCAAGCCAGGGAAAAGGCCCTGGGAACGAGGCTGGGAGGAAGGAAATTATCTTCTTGACCGGACAAAGAAAAATTGGCTTATTTTTGAAGGGGCATGATGTTGGCATTCCAATAATTTTTCTCTGGGGGTAAGTTTTTACTTACCTCACCACTGGGGGGGGAGGGTGTAGATAAGCTGAGATAAGACCCGCTTACTTGCATGCCAGTAGGTCAAAAAGAGTTCCATAGAGAACTAACCGCAATCAGGAGCCCATCGATAACTTGTTTAAAATACAGTAAGCTTAAGACTTACATAAAAATATGTTTTAAGCTTATCAATAGAGGCCAACCATGGGTAAACCGAAGGACGAGGCATTCTAGAAAATATTGGCAATCAGCTAGCTAGAAAAATATTCAAGGCGTCCGCCCACCTGGCCTGGAGAGTGATTTCCAAACACGGCTTGCTCAATTACTGCCGTTTTCCCAACACAATTTCCCCCGACAACAACAAGACGTAGGCATTTCGGCATTTTGTTTTCATCAACTTCCTTCGGATTAAAGATGGCTGATCACTCATCGGGAACTGGGAACTATTTCTAAGATGCTACGATCCTTTTGGCCAGCACCATTTATCATTAGCATCATGCGTAAAGTTGATGCGCAGAGAAGTTCGTTTGCACGCGGGCAAAAAATGGCGGAAGAGGAGAGGTTAGATTTTGAAACGGCCAGGGAGAAATTTAAGTCATGTGTGAACAAAGCCAAGGATGAAAATGACGAGATCGAATTAGCTGATGTTTTCCAAAGAGCTCCTGGAAGCGAACAAGAGAAAAAACTGGTGGTTGATCAAGTTTTCAGAGATCTCGTCAAAGAGGCTGTTGTCAAAGGAGGCAGTTTGGAAAGATATAAACTCTTGATTAGTTTGGTTATTAAGGCAGCTATTCAAGGGCACTGCTCCCCCAATCTGGTTTTCATTTTGCTAAGCGATGTGTTTGATTGTATCACTTTGGAGCAATGTGATCCTTTGTTCTCATTTGTAGAAGAAAGGGTTTCCACTTGGACAATGCCGTTATTTTTTTCTGCTGGCAAGAATCTTCTCCTGAGGATGTCTAATGATTTGCTGCGCCGTTTATCGACATCACAGAACACTGTATTTTGTGGAAGAATTCAGTTATTTCTGGCAAGGCTCTTTCCTCTCTCCGAAAAGTCAGGACTTAACTTGATGAGTCAATTTAATTATGAAAACATCACCACTTTCACGACAGCAGACCAGAAAGAGAAAATTACTGGAAATGAAATGGAAGTTGATGACCGAGAGGCCGGTGAATTGGCATCAAGTACTGTTCCAGTCGACTTCAATCTTTACAGGAAATTTTGGGCTCTACAAGATTATTTTCGAAATCCAACCCAGTGTTATAACAACACTGTGGCATGGAAAACATTTGCAGCAAATACAAAGGAAGTTTTGAATGTGTTTAGAAGTCTCAAGTTGGAGCATGTGACTTGGAAAAAGAAAGCAAAGGAGTTGAAAGATCTACAAGGAAGTGATAGCAAAGATGTGGCCCGTTACTTTGCAAAGTTTCTAACCAATGAGAAACTCCTTGATCTGCAACTAAGTGATAGTAATTTTAGGAGAACCATTCTTGTACAGATGTTGATAATATGCCAGTACCTTGTTGGTAATGTGAAGTTTAAAAGCACAAACCAAGTCCTGAATGAGTCTCAAAGCAACTGGGTGAAAGAAACGACAACTCAAGTGTATGAGTTGCTGAGAGAAACACCACCAGATGGTGAGAAATTTGCAAATGCTGTGGAGCATATCTTGGAAAGAGAAGAGAATTGGATATCATGGAAGAATGAAGGCTGTCCAAGTTTCATCAAAGAAAGAAGTGAAGAGGAGTCAAAGCCGCAGCCTTTAAGGAAGCGTAAGGTCAGTATTGGAGATGAGGTGGCATCTGGTTGGAGGTCCAAGAAAGTACTTCTGGGAAGCAGTGAATTGACACGTCTGTGGAATCTGTGTCCTGACAACCTGGAGGCTTGCAAAGCAGACAACAGAGTTTTTCTCCCAACTCTCGAAGAATATTTCACTGAAGCCATAGAACAAGCTGATCCTGATGCCATGGTAGAAGATGAATACAAAGTCATCAAAAACGGTAACTTTGGTTGGCGAGCACTACGCCTTCTTGCTCGAAGGAGCCATCACTTTTTCCAGCCAAGCAGTAATCCATTTAAAACACTTCCAGAATATCTTGAGAGCGTGGTGCAACAACTTAAACAAGAATTACCACATTTAAAGAATGAGGAAGGCGTTGTGGTGAATGGAACAGCAGAAGCAAGCGTGCCTATCACATGATCCATGTGATGCAATGACCTGACACTGACCAAAGAGAAATGGACAACATCAAGTAAGGTGAAGACAACAGACTGTGATTTGGTCCAGTGGCCACGCACAAGTCACTGTACTACTGTACTTTGTAATTCAATTGCAGTAGTAACGAGAATAGCTTGAGTTTTGTGCACTGTCTTGGTATTGATAAGTATTAACAAACCATTTAGTAACTTTGGTGATGCCATTCTTATCCCAGAGGCTGTGCTCTTGTTGGTCAAGACCAAGAACCAAGACCTCAAAAGGTCTAATTTTCTGAGCATGCGCAGAGTAATCATTTCATATTCTCAGCCAAGAAGATCTGTCACAGTCAGACTTGACTCTGAGCATGCACAGAGTGATGGGAGGGCTGTGAATCATGGATGTCCAGTGCTAGACCTTCCCAGAGGTCTCGATTCTTGTTACTGACCAAAATGAGTGCTGCTTCTGGGGATGAGAATGTGTTGATGCTTAAGGGACACTTGCACAGTCAGCTGGTACACATGCACATAAGATAGCATTTCATAGCTGATTTGCAGATCAAAGAAACGCAATCCATACTGATTTTACTCAAATAGGATAAGAATAATATAGGATGAGCAAAAGCACACTCAAAAGCAGGTGAAGCAAACACTGTGAAGATTGAAGCAGATGTACTCGGTGACTTTCTTTGATTTCAGGTTGAGTGAACTTTTTCCAAAGTGAGAAAACTTGTGTCCAGGTCAGCTGATCCCAAAGCTGTCTGTGTCCTGTTAATGTTACATTGAGTCAGATCACCTGATTCAAATATGGTGGGTTTAAAATGGACAATTTGAATGTTACCAGTCGTCAGTAATGTACATTGTATAGATGAACTTATCTGTATGTCAAGTCAGTGTTTTACTCCACCCAGTTTTCTCACAGAATTCATCAGTTTGTTTTGTTTATTGAAGCAGGTTGAGTGTTTGTTAAGCTTGTGTTGTTGTATTGTCTTGAAAATGAAAATGAAATTTGTGGTGGCATAAGATTTTGCATTTTGTTTAGTCGTAAGTCAAATTGATTTAACACCATTTTCTAGACTGTGATAGGCCCAGTCTTTGGTCATAGTGTCTGTGCAACATTTCTCATCTCAGGGTTAGATGGGGAGGAGGGGGGGGGGGGGGGGTCAGTAAGCTGTAGTGGGGGGCCTGTCAGTATACTGTGTTTTATACAGTTGTCTCCAACAGAATCAGTTGTGTGCAGTGTGCTAGAAATACATCAGAATATTCCTGAATGCAAACAGTTTCATGTTTTTAAGGACCAGCACCTTGCCCCTTGCAGAAGAAGGTAACCAGCTCTAGCACTCTTCCACACGTGGCCACCTTGAAGTGCTCCACCTACTTAGCAATTTCTTTCTGCTACTCTACTTCAATTTGAAAACTCTGCCTCTTTGCTTATATTTGCGCTTGACTTGTCTTTTGCTCCTCTTGTTACAATTAAATATTTGTTGCACTGGCCTTGATGACTGGTAACATCTGGCTATGAACTCTGTGTCAGGCCAGTGGCCCATGCTACCAGAGCATATCCATATCCCATTGTCTGTAGCTAGTAACAAGGATGGATACTTGTTCACCACAGCATTGCCCCACACCACCATTTTTCCAGCATCCATTTATACAACTGGTTGGAGAGAAGCACTGTGAAAGTAAAGTGTCTTGCCCAAGTTCACAATGCAATAACCCCAGCCAGGAGTCAAACACAGAACTCTCAATCCAGAGTCCAGCATCTAACCTTGTAAATCATGCAGTCAACAAGGCATGAACTTTGCATGCCTATTGGGCAAGTAATATTTTAGTTTGGACAACTGAAAACTAAAATGTACTGGGCAACTGGATTGCAGAATAATATTGTTGCTGCCCTGGTTGTAAGGGACAGGAAAAGACCTTTCTGGTCATGCTGCTTTAAAAAGATGTGAAACCTGGGCTTGGAGGTCTTTCAGGAAACACTCATGGGCTTCAGAGATCCCCCCTCTGGTACCCAGACCACTTCATTACAACTGTGGGCTATGAAAAATCTTTTATTTCAACTCTCACAGAGCCAAAAGGTACAGTTGTAGAGAATAAATAAACCAAGCTTTGTTTTGTAAATCATTGGAGTAAGTTGAAGCATCAAAGTCAACACATGGCACAACCTATAGAAACTGAATTACCACTGCAAAATCAGGGCATTTAAATGATTGTTTGACTCAAGCTAGCTTTGTATAAAATTTTGATCCTATTTTATATTATTTAGTTCTTATTAACTAAGCAGGAGGTCGTCAATACAGACAAAATACAGTGAGGTCCGTATACACAACCAAGGCCAAGATTCTCCCATACAGACCAATTAAACTCAGTTAATATGGTGTTTATTATATCGCAAACAAGAAAAATTTATTTCATTGAATGCAACTGATTTGCACTACAGCTGTAGCTGACATTTTGCTTGCAAATGGCGATGAGCTGAATATAAATCTGCCAAAGATTGCTCATCCACTTGATATTTTTTTCTTCATCAGGCTTTTTGGCACTACTATAAATTATGGAGAAAACTGAAGAAAACTGACTCAGTATTTTTGTATTGTGTTGTTCCAGAAAATATCCATACCCCTCCTATGGAAGGCTTTTAAATTGTACCCCCCCCCCCCCAATCCTCCAGAAATTCCATTTTAGTGTCATACTTTCATTCCAAAAATTGGGCTTTTGAAACCCCCCTCCCCCTTGGAATTTCCATTAACCATGGGGTGGGCATGGATATTTCCTGGAACTATATATTTTAGTTTGCTCAAAATAACTGGTCTAGATGGGTAAACTTAGACTGCGGTCAAAATCTATTTGAGCCCATAAAATTTGTGAATTCAGTAGCCCCCAGTCCTGGTGAGATACAGCCATATAATAAAATAGAGAGTGTTGTTCACTCACTTGTTTGTTTTCTTCACCTGGAAAAGGAAAGGAAATGTCTGCTATGCAGGCTAGAGAGTTATTAAACTAATAGTAATTTTATGTACACTTAATCAGACTGAGTTTTTATTAACCTTTTCTATGACAAACTTTTCAGTTACAACTTTACCATAAAGAACTGCTTGTGAGACAGCATTCAATTTTCTCGTAGGTGATGATAATGGGAGTATATTCACTTTCAATTCTGATAATTTGAAATGGACCTTTTTAATCCTTTTGAAGGTAAGCCACACCTTCAAATTATATTTAAATACTTCTTCATAACTTCATTGCCTTTCTCAGACAATCTGCCTGTCTGAACTATTTATGTGAAATTCTCTGAAAATTTCATCACATTAAAAGCCTGGACAACATTGTCTCGCAGACCTCCGACACTGAGTTACTTCCAGAGGAAAGAATCTAAACCTAAAACTGTAATATGTAAATCCTTATTTTACAAAGTTAAGTACAAATGAAACTTTTGAAACTCAAAAATCAAGTGTAGCTACATGTATTAAACAATATTTATTTGACAGTGCAACATGGCTCTACTACTTGCATTTATTTTTGAAAGTGTAAATAAACAGTAAATAAATACGTCATCAAACTGCGTCCTGTTCTGTTTAATTGTGTACTTGCTTTTTTATTGGCATTGAAAACTAAGCATCTTAAAATCTGAAACAGAGAACCAACAGGCAAAAAAGGGGTTCATATTTGAGTCAGTCATCATCATACAAAAATGCTTCCCAATCATCTATTTCTGGAGGACTTTCTTTTGTTTTTACTTCTTCTTCCTCTTCACTGGATGAGTCTTCCAGTTCATTTCCCAATGCTCTTTTGGCATCAAGTCTTTTCTTGATGGCTTCTAGTCTGTGTTTAAGAGATACATAGTCGAATTTTCCTACATTTTCTCCATAAGGATCCTACAAAAAAAATTGACACAACAAAATACATCTGCTGCTTTGACAACCAACATGACAGGAAAGGAATTAGGCATCTTGCAGTCAATTTGCTGAACAGGATATTGCTTTTGGTTAATTGCTGGTTGATAGTAGTAAATGACAACAAACATAATTATTATTACTTACCATCATGGGTTTTCCTGTTGATGTCATATTCTCATTGATAACTGACCAGTAGGTGTCATAAAACCCAAGGAACAATTTCTCCATTTTTGTTCTAAAATTTGGATTTAAATTAAATAAACATCAGTCAAAAGGACTCCAGTTTAGCACTGCTTGCACCGATCATTTGAGAGAAATGCCTCTTGTGATGCACACTCATGAAATACCTCACTATCACTCCTACCTATCTCTCTCTTGCTTAGTCTGCTGTGCATGACATAAAAGAAACCCATGAGAAAGAAAATTGGTTGTGCAAAATCCAATTGCCTTTCTCCACTCTCTTTCCTTCACAGCCAAAGCATGAATGACAGAATAGTGTGCTTTTGTCACCTCTAAACTCTACTACTGCAACTCTCCACTTTAAGGACTTCCTAAGTTCCTTATTTCTAAGCTGTAGTCTCTTCAAAACTCCGCTGCGCGTCTAGTTTGTATGACTAGGAAGTTCAATCAAATTACTCCAACTTTAATTAATCTGCATTGGCTTTCTATTAGATTCTTCTTTTAGTTTATAATAAAATCTCTTAATGCTCAGGCCCCGTCATATTTGTCTGATCTTTTAACTTATCGCAGGAGCTCGTATTCTTTGCGATCTGTCAGTAAAGGTGACCTTGTAGAGCCATCTTAAAAAATGCGAACTTTTGGAGATCGATCGTCTCAGTAAGTGCCCTAGCTTGTGGATCTCTTGCCTCTTTCAATACGTAGGAGTTGATCTGTTGACATTTTAAAAAACATTTTAAAAACTTATCTTTTTAAAACGTTTATTAGTGAATGTTTCTAAATGTAGTTTGTTTATAAATCCTTTTTATTGGTTGTAAAGCGCCACAGACAATTTAATGGGTGTGCTATAGAAAAACTATTTATTTATTATTATTTACCAATCCTGGCACAAATTCACATTACTGTATTAGAGAGCTTTTAGGAAAATATTACAGGTACTAACAAGTAATTTATCACAAATAATTTAACAGTTGTGTTTATAATAACACATCATGATACATTTATCAAAGCCTTGCACAAAAACAAATGATTGGTAAACCAATAACCCGCTGGGGCTTTGCTAACTTAAATAAAAAGCCAACTTCTCAATCAAGCTCCCCTGCCCCTGCCCCCTCCCCACCAAAACAAGCTTGAAATGAATCAACCTCATTCCCAGGGTCTCTCATCTTCCCACCCTCTCTCACACCAGGAGGGGGGGGGGGGGGGTCTTCAAGGTGAGAGAAACCTGGGAACAAGGTTGGAAATGAATACACCCTGCCACCAGCATCAAGATTTATTTCCGACATGTTTGCTGAACTGAACTGAACTGAACTGAACTGAACTCTGATGAAGACAATATGATGAGAAGGTAGTAATTAATCAGCTAGGGTACATACATAAGAGCTGGATGACACCTTTGTTTTCCCTCTAACATGTCGCAGACAGCTACTCTGAGGTTTTCATGCTGGATACATTCATTATATCTTTTGCAGTCACCTTTGTGGACTTCCTATAAATGAATAAATTATTAACAATTCAAACATGCTTTTGAGTTTAGAAGCACATGGAAAGTTTCAGTCAAAATCAAAGGGGTAAGGGTTGCTGGACACAACCAAGGACAACTCTAAATAGCTCCTTAGGTGATCCCCACCACACTAGAAGAGTGCATTTTAAAACCTATTATCTTATCGAGGAAAAAGAATGATGTGGAAATAGTGCAGCAAAGTAAATCTAGCTAAAATCATTGCTAATAGCCCTCAGCTACAGCTGTAACTATGTAATCAAAGTTATGTATCAACTAAGGAAAATAAATTCAAGTATTAACTTAAGTGCGAATGGACTATTTCAGCATCTGCATCTGTAATTCTGGAGGGGATTTACTAACCTTCCTCTCAAATCCTGGTTCATTGTGATATGGTTTTTCATTTAGGAGAGACTGGATTGATATAAGCAGACTTGAGAGAGTCTGGGCAGGACTCCACGCTGGGCCAGGCCATGTTCTGTTACCAAAATATAGATTACACACAAGGCAAGTTACCGGTACGTCATAAATCTTCATAACCAACGTACATCATTATTTGAGCTAATATGGTTTCTCCTGTATTCATTTTAAGAATTAGTTCAGCCAACTAGTAATGAAAGTCAATAGCCACTGACATTCTACCAAACAAAAAAGTTCTTAATTTACAATAATTCAAAAACTTCCTCAAACGTGAAGTTTAAACCACTGTCAAAGACAGACCAGCTGCCATTGCTGTCAATCAATCATTTCTGGACAGGCCTGTCTGTGACCAATCATATTGTGCATTTACCTGATATCTGTCAATAGGAAAAAATAAAATGAATGTCCACACTGCTTACCCTAGAATACTGAGGCAAACTTTGCCATTTCCATACAGGTTGGGGTTAAACCTGACTCTTCCATTTCCTGTTGTCATCAGAATAACATGTGGAGGTTTGATTGGATACTCGGGAGTAAAACTGATCTGAAAGTAAAAAAATCCACCTGCGTATGGTGTGCCACGTGGACCTATGACCAGCGCATGAACCTAAAAGAAAACAGTGCACAAATCAAATTTTATAACAAACCTACTAAAGCTGCATTAATTATCTGAACTCCACATTTTTTTTAAAAAAGAAAAGTAAGAGTGCATCCAATGATGCACACTCATGGAATGAAAAAAATACTCCTTTTGCCTTGTTAGAGAAATGTATTTCCACTGGCAATGTTATAAAACAATAATATTCAGGACTGGAACACACCTTTGTGATGTCGTTTTCATCTGCTGCTATGTACAACCCTGGTGGTGGTTCTTTATACATACTGGTTATGTCCCTGTAGTAAGACAAGACAATCTTTAATGGTAACTAAAAGGTTACATGGCCAATGTATTTATAGCACTGTTTCTCACAAATTTATAGGTGATTCTCGCAAGTGCCCAAGAAGGTACCTGCTTATATGGGCTATATAGATATATGTGGTCAGAAAAGGGTTATTGGTTTTTACCATTTTGGTCTAAAATAGGGTATGTTTTTTTCCAATTTTTTTAGAGGTCATGGTGTGGTTTCAGCTATGATCTGTCATGCTTTATAGAGTATAACACCTCTGTCATTTCTATATATTACAACATATGTTTTCAGCTCTCCACTTGCACTGTAAGGATGGGTGACATCAGGTCCGATGAAAACTGTTGCAAGTGATGTTGTTTCTTATCTTGAATACCATGTTTATCTTTATCTCGCTTAGCCCAAGACCTTGCTAGGTTCCTTAATGGCACTTTTTGATGGAAAATCTTATGCAAACACTTGCACAGCAACAAAACTCAGATGCTGACGGCTGATTGGAAATTCATAGTTTTGCATTAGGCAATGTAAGCTTTTTTGATCCAGCATTGAACAATTCATCACATCTTACTAGACATAGCTATGATTGATTCACAGAAAAACTTCAACACTGTAGTTTCCTATTCGAAAATGGGTGGGCGGAGGTGTTATTGACACGACCTGTCAGAGAGCATTAAAAATGTTGTAGGAAACCACTGCAGTCTCACTTTTCGGTTGTCTTCCAACACTTGCACTACTCGTGCCTCCTTAATGTCACGCTCGCATTCACACTTGCATATTCACTTGTTTTGAGTCCTTTCCCACAGATTTTCAAGTAAAAGAGACTGTTTTTCTAACTTCTGACCCTCTCATTCCTCTTGTCAAAAAACAATGACTGGTTCCTACTGACAGCTTGCGTGTGGAAAACTTTTCAGCCCTGTTAAGCGCCTCTGCAAAAATAGTTCAAATATTACAGCTGTCCCCATTATAAAAGCTCACAACTTGCAAAACGACAGGAAGAAATGCAGAACCCTAAAGTGAATTATTACGGACCACCAAAAAGAGAATTTCCAACTTCACAATACCCAGCCACTTCATCCGCACGTATCGGAACGCTTTAAACAACGGAACATGACACAATGAGCACTTCTGTTATTCAATGAGATGCAAATAACTAGCCGAATATTCTGAAGTTTAGCTGATTTCCGATCATCACACACCAGCAGTAGCAACATATTAGACTCGAAAGATCAATGGGAGTAGAAGGCTTCTCGTGGTTTATCATGAAACAAAAAGCATCTCACACCTCTTGATTCTGAAAAGGCAAAGTGCTGAAAGCCTTCCTGTGGGATGTTTCACCCTCTGCCATGGAGCTTCTGTGGATAACTGCAACCCGGAACTGGCTTCTTCCGCCATCGCCATATTGAAAAGTGTGTATTCATGACGTCATTCATTCCTAACTTAAACAGAGGAAAGCCTGGGAACGACTCAAAGGAGTTAGCCGGCGACGCCCTTGCGACGCCCATGCAGAGCCAAACCTGGATCATGGAAGCGCGAAGACAATAATAAATTCTTATTTCACCGTGATAACGGCCTTGGTGCAGGCATAAGCACAAAGATCAATTTTTTTCCTTTTCCTTTTGCTTGTGCTTATGCTTCCGCCTAAACAATTTTCCAAAATGGAGGAAGTTTATGATAATTTTGTTTGTATTTGCGGGAGGTGAATTTCGTTTTATGCTAACGCTTGGGTCATCCCTATTGCCTGCGTTTATGCCGGCTTGCGCTTGAACTTGCGTCGCTAGTGAAAACCAGGCTTTCGAAAAAATGATTAGTTATCTAGATCTATTCAGTGCGTCTGCAAGTATAAAAACTTGCCCCTGCTCAATATGCTGCAAATGCGTTCAGCTCCAAATAGAACTAAGAGAAATGGATAGTCTAAACCCCCGTTGGGGGGGGGGGGGGGGTACTCCCTATAATGACCTATGCGGGGAGGCTCCGCCCGAAAGGGGTACCTTTTTCAGGCTTCAGGTATATAAAAGGGTAGGAATTTCAGAAGTTAAGGTATATAAAAGAGTAGGGAAATCGGTCGTTTAAGTATTTAAAAGGGCCTTTAATTATAATATTTCGAATAGACGCCCCTTACGGCTGTATAAGTTTATTTATTAAGTACTACATGAAAATAAGAACAAGACTTCCAAAAGTAGGTATGTGAAAGGGATACCTTTTTCAATAAAAGTTATATGAAAGGGGTACCTTTTCTGCCAAAATGGTATATAAAAGGGTAAGGGGTTGGACCTCGGGGCGGAGCCTCCCCGTATTAAACTTTTGTAAGTACCCCACACCCGGGGTCTAAACACAATGATGCAAAGGACTGCAAACGAATTTACCTAGGATCTGTAAAAGATCTGATCAGCCAAAAATAAAATACTAGAAAACAGTGATGCAAGGCTGATACTACGTAGAAAGTTTAAAGTGGTCTTATACTCTGACAATTTTTCTCCAAAAAAAAACATTTTTTCGGTACATGATCGAATATTCACCATCCCTGACCAGTTGTTAATCGTTTTTTGAAACGATTTTGCTGTAATTATTCCTTGATTTACGTTTAAATTAAGAAAACAAGAAATCCTCACACTGGTAGCTATATTTCAACATAGCAACACCCATAGCAACCATTGTTTACAGTCTAAAAGTACTCACAAAATGGATTTTAATGCTACTTACAGAAAAGCTTGGGAGATGTGTACTTCTGAGAATTTTGCATTATGGTCCTGAACATTGCTTCCAGTACCATCTTATACGCTCCTCATACTTGGTTAACATTTCTATGACTGGTGTGTATTCCGGCGGTGTTCAATGAAACATTTATGTCAAACCTTTCGACATTTCCCACTTCCACGCTTCCTATCTAACCCCCTTCCCCGTCCACGGGGATAATTTGGGCTCTCAGAGACCTAAAGGAAAACTTTAAAGCCGTATTTCCCAAAATGACCAAATTAGACCGATCACCAATATTTCGCGCACGATATCTTTACAGGGTTTCAACCGAATGTTGTCAAATTTCCAACATTGGTAAAAGACACAATTATCTAGGAGGCAAACCTCCAAAATTTGCAATTTATGAAATTCTATCCCTGTTATTCAGTTTATATAGTTAGTATTAGTTGATATTCGAAAACTTTTTCAAAATTTTACGAGAAAAACCCCCTCGAAACACTGCTTTCTGAGGTTTGGCTCCTGGACAACCTGCTTGTGGACAGCATGGACTGAATTCCATGCTTTTCGAACCATTCATTAGTAAGTTATCGTGTTTATAATGAACACCATTTTTAACGCTTAGGAGCTAGTGATTCATTAACTGTTGTGGCATGTGACCTGGAAATGCTCATTTTTTTAGGGCAGAGTGCAGTCCTTTAGCGTGGTGCCAAAACTGTTCCACAGAGTCGTTTTTCAAAACAAACATGATAGAGCCCAAACTGAAAGCCAAGAACTGCAACCGTGGACAGCTGTTTCGACCTTGTTGGGTCTCGTCAGCACAGTGTAGCAAGTAATGAAGTAATTAGTTGATCGACTGACCCACTAAATGCAGATGGTGAGGACATCAGATGAAACTCAAATACAAATCTTTGCAGATTGGCCAATGTCACATGCAAGGCGCGTGACAAAGGACAACAGGAAAAATCCAGAATATCATGTCGTTGCCGCGATAAATTGAGCGCAGTGGTTCGCGTTCTCCAAAAAACTTGAAAATTGGTCATTTCATGTTTTTTTATTTGCAAAGGACGGCTAGAAATATACAAAGGTTTATAATGCGCGTGAATATTCATTGTGCTTCTCATCAAGCCTTTTGTTTTGCGACTTTGCGGTTGCCGTTGCGTAATGTTTTGCGTAAGGCCTTCGTTTATAAGAAACCACGACGGAAGACCGAAGACAACGCCGAGGAAAAGACATTTAGAACATTAGCTGTCAAGGTTACGTTCCCCTAAACAACGCAGAATTTGGTCATTTCAATCACGTCGCATTTTTGCAGAGGACCGCAAAGAAATGTACCTAAAAATATAACGCACATTACATTAAGTTAAAACGCAAATTATAACGCACATGCATAACCTTTTTTTTTGTTTATTAAACCTTTTGTTCAGCGACGTTTCCATTTCCGTTGCCGTTATATACCGCTGAGGTTTCCTAAACTCTGCTACTGCTACTGCTACTGCTACTGCTACTGCTACTGCTACTGCTACTGCCACTGCCACTGCCACTGCTACTGCTACTGCCACTGCTACTGCTACTGCTACTGCTACTGCTACTCAGCTACTGCCACCGCCACTGCCACTGCCACAGTTGCTGCTGCTGCTGCTACTGCTGGTGCTCTTTATTAAGAGTTAAAAACTATTATGGAATTTCAGGGTGTATGACATCTTGCTCTCTATCGATCTACTTTACTCCTAGATGATTTCATTATAATCATTATTTAAAGCGATTTAATAAACAAAACCGTCCACGAAAAAGGTTTTGTGTTGGCTGCCAACAAGCCTTGATCATCTTGAAGTAGTCAGTGGACTGACTAGCCGGAGAGAATTGACCAGTCTAGCGGACTATTTATTACATGAAGAAGATTTTTGCCTCTCAATCATAAAACTGTGTAAGATAAACTAAAAACTGATAAGAAAATGGCCCAAAATAGGGTGTTCTCTTATTAATATCTCGTTCACACCAACATGTAAACCCGTTTAAAAGTGGTTTTACTAAACAAGGTTAAAAATCAGTAATTTGGTACAAACCACTCAATTGAACCAAAAAACCCGTTTGATTCAGTAAAATATGGTATCAACTTGGTTTGTAACTGGTCTACTCAAAATAACTGCAAAAACCTAAACCAGATTTAGTTAAACTAGTTTAGTTAGTGTGAATGGGATAGAGGTCGCTTAGTGGAAACCCGTACTTCTGGGGACTTCCGATCTCCGATGCGTTTCTTCAGTTAGTTTTTTGCCTTCATAAATTATATCTCAGTCAGTATTAAGTGTTCGACTGGTTTATGGTTTATGGTATCATCGAGTTGTTGTTGTCGAGGACGGACCATTTGTTGAGCACTAGAGTGTATTACATCCACTTCATTTGTAGTTTTAAAACAACACGGGATGATTCTTTCCAAGACTAACCTGGCTCCATGGCGAAATTGATTGTTGAAGATAAAATAGATCAGCGGATTTATAGCACTGTTGGTAAAAGTCAAAAAAAATGTGACAAACAGATAGTTATGCCCATGGCATATATCTGTTAAACCGCTAAAACAAACTATTAGTCCAATAAGCAATGGAAAACGAAACAGAATCACCGCAGCGACAACGGCGCCAAGCATTGCCAGTACTTTGTGCGTCATTCTCTCTCTTTGTTCTTGATTTGATGGCAGTTGATTTCCAGGAGGAATGGTCCTCTTGATTTTCACTCCAATGGCTATGTACAAAATGACGATGATAACGAGCGGGATCAATATTATTGGGATGAAACAAAACAAGAAATAAATGATCACGAGAAGTAAGATGGAAAAATCAAAAGAACAAACGACATATCCGCTGCGAATTTCAATTAAACTGCTCATGAAAAATAACGGCGAAGTGAAGACTATGGAAAAGATCCATATCACAGCAATTATCCGACGGGCAATACGAAGAGTGATGATCTTCTTTAATGGATAAAACACCAGAAGAAAACGATCCAAAGCAATGGAAAATAAACAGCCAGTGACAACCAACACGGTCATTTCACCAATGAAGAAATGAAGGCGGCATAACACTTCGCCAGTAACGCCGCCGATCAACCATCTGTAGTTAATTGCTGTCATGGCTGTGTTCACAGGAACCGAGTACACCACTAGGATGAGATCAGCAGAAGCCATGTTGACGATGAAGTAATTGCTCGGTGTTCGCATTCGTTGGTTGGAGTTTTTTATATACCACTGCGATCAGCAAACAGTTGCCAAGCAAGCAGACTATGAAAACGATGAGATAGGCTGCAATTTTGGCTCTTTTTTTCCACAGCGTTTTCACTTTCAAACCACAGAGTGGGCGCGGCGGTTGAACTGCTGTTCTCTACAAACTCGATGTCTGTGCTGTTTGAGAGAAAACCCATTTCTGGTCTGGGTGTTTTAAATTGCGAATTCCCGTTAGTAACGGTGCCTTTTCGAAACACAGCAATTTAGAAAGATTTTTTGGGCGTGTTCTGAAACTGTCTACTTTATGGAGGACTAGCCGACAGTTTTGAACAACCTCTCGAAATACACTTCG
>JAHPZR010023710.1:37500-46807 GCA_019787425.1 Platygyra sinensis
TGACATCTTGGAGAAAACAGGTGATTACATTTAGAAAGGGAGAAAATCACGTCTAGAGTTACAGCGAAGTGTATTTCGAGAGGTTGTTCAAAACTGTCGGCTAGTCCTCCATAAAGTAGACAGTTTCAGAACACGCCCAAAAAATCTTTCTAAATTGCTGTGTTTCGAAAAGGCACCGTTACTAACGGGAATTCGCAATTTAAAACACCCAGACCAGAAATGGGTTTTCTCTCAAACAGCACAGACATCGAGTTTGTAGAGAACAGCAGTTCAACCGCCGCGCCCACTCTGTGGTTTGAAAGTGAAAACGCTGTGGAAAAAAGAGCCAAAATTGCAGCCTATCTCATCGTTTTCATAGTCTGCTTGCTTGGCAACTGTTTGCTGATCGCAGTGGTATATAAAAAACTCCAACCAACGAATGCGAACACCGAGCAATTACTTCATCGTCAACATGGCTTCTGCTGATCTCATCCTAGTGGTGTACTCGGTTCCTGTGAACACAGCCATGACAGCAATTAACTACAGATGGTTGATCGGCGGCGTTACTGGCGAAGTGTTATGCCGCCTTCATTTCTTCATTGGTGAAATGACCGTGTTGGTTGTCACTGGCTGTTTATTTTCCATTGCTTTGGATCGTTTTCTTCTGGTGTTTTATCCATTAAAGAAGATCATCACTCTTCGTATTGCCCGTCGGATAATTGCTGTGATATGGATCTTTTCCATAGTCTTCACTTCGCCGTTATTTTTCATGAGCAGTTTAATTGAAATTCGCAGCGGATATGTCGTTTGTTCTTTTGATTTTTCCATCTTACTTCTCGTGATCATTTATTTCTTGTTTTGTTTCATCCCAATAATATTGATCCCGCTCGTTATCATCGTCATTTTGTACATAGCCATTGGAGTGAAAATCAAGAGGACCATTCCTCCTGGAAATCAACTGCCATCAAATCAAGAACAAAGAGAGAGAATGACGCACAAAGTACTGGCAATGCTTGGCGCCGTTGTCGCTGCGGTGATTCTGTTTCGTTTTCCATTGCTTATTGGACTAATAGTTTGTTTTAGCGGTTTAACAGATATATGCCATGGGCATAACTATCTGTTTGTCACATTTTTTTTGACTTTTACCAACAGTGCTATAAATCCGCTGATCTATTTTATCTTCAACAATCAATTTCGCCATGGAGCCAGGTTAGTCTTGGAAAGAATCATCCCGTGTTGTTTTAAAACTACAAATGAAGTGGATGTAATACACTCTAGTGCTCAACAAATGGTCCGTCCTCGACAACAACAACTCGATGATACCATAAACCATAAACCAGTCGAACACTTAATACTGACTGAGATATAATTTATGAAGGCAAAAAACTAACTGAAGAAACGCATCGGAGATCGGAAGTCCCCAGAAGTACGGGTTTCCACTAAGCGACCTCTATCCCATTCACACTAACTAAACTAGTTTAACTAAATCTGGTTTAGGTTTTTGCAGTTATTTTGAGTAGACCAGTTACAAACCAAGTTGATACCATATTTTACTGAATCAAACGGGTTTTTTGGTTCAATTGAGTGGTTTGTACCAAATTACTGATTTTTAACCTTGTTTAGTAAAACCACTTTTAAACGGGTTTACATGTTGGTGTGAACGAGATATTAATAAGAGAACACCCTATTTTGGGCCATTTTCTTATCAGTTTTTAGTTTATCTTACACAGTTTTATGATTGAGAGGCAAAAATCTTCTTCATGTAATAAATAGTCCGCTAGACTGGTCAATTCTCTCCGGCTAGTCAGTCCACTGACTACTTCAAGATGATCAAGGCTTGTTGGCAGCCAACACAAAACCTTTTTCGTGGACGGTTTTGTTTATTAAATCGCTTTAAATAATGATTATAATGAAATCATCTAGGAGTAAAGTAGATCGATAGAGAGCAAGATGTCATACACCCTGAAATTCCATAATAGTTTTTAACTCTTAATAAAGAGCACCAGCAGTAGCAGCAGCAGCAGCAACTGTGGCAGTGGCAGTGGCGGTGGCAGTAGCTGAGTAGCAGTAGCAGTAGCAGTAGCAGTAGCAGTGGCAGTAGCAGTAGCAGTGGCAGTGGCAGTGGCAGTAGCAGTAGCAGTAGCAGTAGCAGTAGCAGTAGCAGTAGCAGTAGCAGAGTTTAGGAAACCTCAGCGGTATATAACGGCAACGGAAATGGAAACGTCGCTGAACAAAAGGTTTAATAAACAAAAAAAAAGGTTATGCATGTGCGTTATAATTTGCGTTTTAACTTAATGTAATGTGCGTTATATTTTTAGGTACATTTCTTTGCGGTCCTCTGCAAAAATGCGACGTGATTGAAATGACCAAATTCTGCGTTGTTTAGGGGAACGTAACCTTGACAGCTAATGTTCTAAATGTCTTTTCCTCGGCGTTGTCTTCGGTCTTCCGTCGTGGTTTCTTATAAACGAAGGCCTTACGCAAAACATTACGCAACGGCAACCGCAAAGTCGCAAAACAAAAGGCTTGATGAGAAGCACAATGAATATTCACGCGCATTATAAACCTTTGTATATTTCTAGCCGTCCTTTGCAAATAAAAAAACATGAAATGACCAATTTTCAAGTTTTTTTGGAGAACGCGAACCACTGCGCTCAATTTATCGCGGCAACGACATGATATTCTGGATTTTTCCTGTTGTCCTTTGTCACGCGCCTTGCATGTGACATTGGCCAATCTGCAAAGATTTGTATTTGAGTTTCATCTGATGTCCTCACCATCTGCATTTAGTGGGTCAGTCGATCAACTAATTACTTCATTACTTGCTACACTGTGCTGACGAGACCCAACAAGGTCGAAACAGCTGTCCACGGTTGCAGTTCTTGGCTTTCAGTTTGGGCTCTATCATGTTTGTTTTGAAAAACGACTCTGTGGAACAGTTTTGGCACCACGCTAAAGGACTGCACTCTGCCCTAAAAAAATGAGCATTTCCAGGTCACATGCCACAACAGTTAATGAATCACTAGCTCCTAAGCGTTAAAAATGGTGTTCATTATAAACACGATAACTTACTAATGAATGGTTCGAAAAGCATGGAATTCAGTCCATGCTGTCCACAAGCAGGTTGTCCAGGAGCCAAACCTCAGAAAGCAGTGTTTCGAGGGGGTTTTTCTCGTAAAATTTTGAAAAAGTTTTCGAATATCAACTAATACTAACTATATAAACTGAATAACAGGGATAGAATTTCATAAATTGCAAATTTTGGAGGTTTGCCTCCTAGATAATTGTGTCTTTTACCAATGTTGGAAATTTGACAACATTCGGTTGAAACCCTGTAAAGATATCGTGCGCGAAATATTGGTGATCGGTCTAATTTGGTCATTTTGGGAAATACGGCTTTAAAGTTTTCCTTTAGGTCTCTGAGAGCCCAAATTATCCCCGTGGACGGGGAAGGGGGTTAGATAGGAAGCGTGGAAGTGGGAAATGTCGAAAGGTTTGACATAAATGTTTCATTGAACACCGCCGGAATACACACCAGTCATAGAAATGTTAACCAAGTATGAGGAGCGTATAAGATGGTACTGGAAGCAATGTTCAGGACCATAATGCAAAATTCTCAGAAGTACACATCTCCCAAGCTTTTCTGTAAGTAGCATTAAAATCCATTTTGTGAGTACTTTTAGACTGTAAACAATGGTTGCTATGGGTGTTGCTATGTTGAAATATAGCTACCAGTGTGAGGATTTCTTGTTTTCTTAATTTAAACGTAAATCAAGGAATAATTACAGCAAAATCGTTTCAAAAAACGATTAACAACTGGTCAGGGATGGTGAATATTCGATCATGTACCGAAAAAATGTTTTTTTTGGAGAAAAATTGTCAGAGTATAAGACCACTTTAAACTTTCTACGTAGTATCAGCCTTGCATCACTGTTTTCTAGTATTTTTATTTTTGGCTGATCAGATCTTTTACAGATCCTAGGTAAATTCGTTTGCAGTCCTTTGCATCATTGTGTTTAGACCCCGGGTGTGGGGTACTTACAAAAGTTTAATACGGGGAGGCTCCGCCCCGAGGTCCAACCCCTTACCCTTTTATATACCATTTTGGCAGAAAAGGTACCCCTTTCATATAACTTTTATTGAAAAAGGTATCCCTTTCACATACCTACTTTTGGAAGTCTTGTTCTTATTTTCATGTAGTACTTAATAAATAAACTTATACAGCCGTAAGGGGCGTCTATTCGAAATATTATAATTAAAGGCCCTTTTAAATACTTAAACGACCGATTTCCCTACTCTTTTATATACCTTAACTTCTGAAATTCCTACCCTTTTATATACCTGAAGCCTGAAAAAGGTACCCCTTTCGGGCGGAGCCTCCCCGCATAGGTCATTATAGGGAGTACCCCCCCCCCCCCCCCAACGGGGGTTTAGACTATCCATTTCTCTTAGTTCTATTTGGAGCTGAACGCATTTGCAGCATATTGAGCAGGGGCAAGTTTTTATACTTGCAGACGCACTGAATAGATCTAGATAACTAATCATTTTTTCGAAAGCCTGGTTTTCACTAGCGACGCAAGTTCAAGCGCAAGCCGGCATAAACGCAGGCAATAGGGATGACCCAAGCGTTAGCATAAAACGAAATTCACCTCCCGCAAATACAAACAAAATTATCATAAACTTCCTCCATTTTGGAAAATTGTTTAGGCGGAAGCATAAGCACAAGCAAAAGGAAAAGGAAAAAAATTGATCTTTGTGCTTATGCCTGCACCAAGGCCGTTATCACGGTGAAATAAGAATTTATTATTGTCTTCGCGCTTCCATGATCCAGGTTTGGCTCTGCATGGGCGTCGCAAGGGCGTCGCCGGCTAACTCCTTTGAGTCGTTCCCAGGCTTTCCTCTGTTTAAGTTAGGAATGAATGACGTCATGAATACACACTTTTCAATATGGCGATGGCGGAAGAAGCCAGTTCCGGGTTGCAGTTATCCACAGAAGCTCCATGGCAGAGGGTGAAACATCCCACAGGAAGGCTTTCAGCACTTTGCCTTTTCAGAATCAAGAGGTGTGAGATGCTTTTTGTTTCATGATAAACCACGAGAAGCCTTCTACTCCCATTGATCTTTCGAGTCTAATATGTTGCTACTGCTGGTGTGTGATGATCGGAAATCAGCTAAACTTCAGAATATTCGGCTAGTTATTTGCATCTCATTGAATAACAGAAGTGCTCATTGTGTCATGTTCCGTTGTTTAAAGCGTTCCGATACGTGCGGATGAAGTGGCTGGGTATTGTGAAGTTGGAAATTCTCTTTTTGGTGGTCCGTAATAATTCACTTTAGGGTTCTGCATTTCTTCCTGTCGTTTTGCAAGTTGTGAGCTTTTATAATGGGGACAGCTGTAATATTTGAACTATTTTTGCAGAGGCGCTTAACAGGGCTGAAAAGTTTTCCACACGCAAGCTGTCAGTAGGAACCAGTCATTGTTTTTTGACAAGAGGAATGAGAGGGTCAGAAGTTAGAAAAACAGTCTCTTTTACTTGAAAATCTGTGGGAAAGGACTCAAAACAAGTGAATATGCAAGTGTGAATGCGAGCGTGACATTAAGGAGGCACGAGTAGTGCAAGTGTTGGAAGACAACCGAAAAGTGAGACTGCAGTGGTTTCCTACAACATTTTTAATGCTCTCTGACAGGTCGTGTCAATAACACCTCCGCCCACCCATTTTCGAATAGGAAACTACAGTGTTGAAGTTTTTCTGTGAATCAATCATAGCTATGTCTAGTAAGATGTGATGAATTGTTCAATGCTGGATCAAAAAAGCTTACATTGCCTAATGCAAAACTATGAATTTCCAATCAGCCGTCAGCATCTGAGTTTTGTTGCTGTGCAAGTGTTTGCATAAGATTTTCCATCAAAAAGTGCCATTAAGGAACCTAGCAAGGTCTTGGGCTAAGCGAGATAAAGATAAACATGGTATTCAAGATAAGAAACAACATCACTTGCAACAGTTTTCATCGGACCTGATGTCACCCATCCTTACAGTGCAAGTGGAGAGCTGAAAACATATGTTGTAATATATAGAAATGACAGAGGTGTTATACTCTATAAAGCATGACAGATCATAGCTGAAACCACACCATGACCTCTAAAAAAATTGGAAAAAAACATACCCTATTTTAGACCAAAATGGTAAAAACCAATAACCCTTTTCTGACCACATATATCTATATAGCCCATATAAGCAGGTACCTTCTTGGGCACTTGCGAGAATCACCTATAAATTTGTGAGAAACAGTGCTATAAATACATTGGCCATGTAACCTTTTAGTTACCATTAAAGATTGTCTTGTCTTACTACAGGGACATAACCAGTATGTATAAAGAACCACCACCAGGGTTGTACATAGCAGCAGATGAAAACGACATCACAAAGGTGTGTTCCAGTCCTGAATATTATTGTTTTATAACATTGCCAGTGGAAATACATTTCTCTAACAAGGCAAAAGGAGTATTTTTTTCATTCCATGAGTGTGCATCATTGGATGCACTCTTACTTTTCTTTTTTAAAAAAAATGTGGAGTTCAGATAATTAATGCAGCTTTAGTAGGTTTGTTATAAAATTTGATTTGTGCACTGTTTTCTTTTAGGTTCATGCGCTGGTCATAGGTCCACGTGGCACACCATACGCAGGTGGATTTTTTTACTTTCAGATCAGTTTTACTCCCGAGTATCCAATCAAACCTCCACATGTTATTCTGATGACAACAGGAAATGGAAGAGTCAGGTTTAACCCCAACCTGTATGGAAATGGCAAAGTTTGCCTCAGTATTCTAGGGTAAGCAGTGTGGACATTCATTTTATTTTTTCCTATTGACAGATATCAGGTAAATGCACAATATGATTGGTCACAGACAGGCCTGTCCAGAAATGATTGATTGACAGCAATGGCAGCTGGTCTGTCTTTGACAGTGGTTTAAACTTCACGTTTGAGGAAGTTTTTGAATTATTGTAAATTAAGAACTTTTTTGTTTGGTAGAATGTCAGTGGCTATTGACTTTCATTACTAGTTGGCTGAACTAATTCTTAAAATGAATACAGGAGAAACCATATTAGCTCAAATAATGATGTACGTTGGTTATGAAGATTTATGACGTACCGGTAACTTGCCTTGTGTGTAATCTATATTTTGGTAACAGAACATGGCCTGGCCCAGCGTGGAGTCCTGCCCAGACTCTCTCAAGTCTGCTTATATCAATCCAGTCTCTCCTAAATGAAAAACCATATCACAATGAACCAGGATTTGAGAGGAAGGTTAGTAAATCCCCTCCAGAATTACAGATGCAGATGCTGAAATAGTCCATTCGCACTTAAGTTAATACTTGAATTTATTTTCCTTAGTTGATACATAACTTTGATTACATAGTTACAGCTGTAGCTGAGGGCTATTAGCAATGATTTTAGCTAGATTTACTTTGCTGCACTATTTCCACATCATTCTTTTTCCTCGATAAGATAATAGGTTTTAAAATGCACTCTTCTAGTGTGGTGGGGATCACCTAAGGAGCTATTTAGAGTTGTCCTTGGTTGTGTCCAGCAACCTCTTTACCCCTGTTGATTTTGACTGAAACTTTCCATGTGCTTCTAAACTCAAAAGCATGTTTGAATTGTTAATAATTTAATTCATTTATAGGAAGTTCCCAAAGGTGACTGTCGAGAAAAGACAGTAGTATTGCCAGACTAAGAATGAATTTTTGGACAAATATTGCCAGCATGTGAAAAACATCTCAGAGCTAGCTGGTGCTGCGCACCACGATAGTTAGAGAGAACACAATCGCATTCAAAGGTGTTCAAATTACCCAATGACATGGGATAGATGCATGACTAATTATGTAAATGTTTGTAAGCTACCCAAAGCAGATTTTATTATGGTATCTACGTTTTCTTTGTGCCACATACTAACAAATGTCCATTTTCAATGACGAGAGTCTCTTGACACGATTGCATGTCATCAGAGTATCTGAAGTTATGATTGTAAGTATTGTAGTATTGAGCGTTTCAGCAATCCAGCAATCCGTCGGGAATTTGAACACTCCTTGAGAGAAAGATTGGAGGTCTAATGGGAGAGGTAGATTAAATGGGTGTCAGACACTACGCATTATGTCCGTAAACATCAAACAGTTGACCCAAGCGCACAACTTGTTGTACAAGGTAATACTGATTAAAACTGGTTTCTTTAGTAATTGATGTCGCCCACAGGACACCTGGCTTGCACCCACTGTGTGTGAGATGCACTACACACAATTGCTCCCCGTTCCCACTGGCGCTTATTACCCACATTGTTTTACTGACGAAGTAGTCTTTTGGTGTGAAAAGACACTAGCATGTGCGTCCACCACACTATGAAATGAGAAAATAGACCCCCTGTGATTCATCGTTTTGCGCGCTTCCGCATTCTTGTTGGTGCGTGTGTGTGCCTTACTGGGCGGACCTAGTGGCCGGGGGAGAGATGCTATAGCAGCTATCGCGAGACAACGATTTGGTGCATGTTGTATGATGGGTTGAGACGAGTAACTAAGCAAGGTTGTACCACATATTTGATAAAGGACAAATTTATGCCCCAGAGCGGGTTGTATTGTTACGCGTTTTTGTAGACCTGATCCATGGGAGTTTTTCTCAAAGACACATAGAAATATATACACATTTGTGTATGTGTCTTACGGTGCTACAGTAGTCCATACACTAGTTTTTGTAGTGATATATATAAGATGTTTTACTAATGAATGATTTGCACACTTATCTAACGTATAATGCTGTGTACAAAAAAGCCTGTGCATTGGTGCTATGACCTATACTCATATCTATTCTTGATATTTTAGTGGTGAAATTGAATAATGCTAACTATATGATCACAGTAGTGAATATCTGCCTTAACGTAAAATAATAACAGCGGATCTTTTTGTCGTAGTTTCTTAAAGCTCTATGGTATTGAAGATGATTAAATAGAGTTTTGAGAAGTAATGTTGGCAATTATGGACTTAGGTCACGCCATTTATACACGCGACACTTAAAAAACATAGTGTAGATTTATATTCAGCTATTACAGATTGTTCATAATAATACTTGAAATTGAGATTTGTAGTGGAATCTTGCGAGTCCTGCGTCCTCATCATATATTATCATTGCAGAATAGAACACTTACTAGCCCGCCTGACATAAATTCTAAAATGTTTCGTGCTGTGACCGCGACATGTATAAAAATCTTACAAAATAGCACATTATACAAAAGGTAATCTACGAGCCGTGTCACTAATAACCACATAGCTAATTTCGTG
>JAHPZR010023711.1:0-2500 GCA_019787425.1 Platygyra sinensis
AGGGCTTTTCCCTTTGAAATTGGGAGGGGCGGGAAAAGACCCTGGCATCGGCTGGTCACGTGATCCCAAACACCCAAAAATTCTGGGTGTAATAAATTACGATATGACGAATGTGTGAAATAATTTTCTAGCAAGATGGCGGAGTCGCGAGAAAACTTATCGGTAATCTGTCGCCTTGTATTAGCTCTAAATCGATGTAACTTTCCTTCCTTTTGCCTAAAGCCACTTCAGGTGAAGTGCTTCGAGTATTTACTGAATGGATACGATGTTATTGCCGTTCTGCCTACTGGTTTCGGCAAATCGCTCCTGTTTCAGCTTTTGCCAGATTTCGTGCCCGTAAAGGCAGACAAAAATGTTGTCATCGTCGTTTGTCCTCTGAACTCTATTATTGAGGACCAGCTTAAAGTGTTAGGAGAGAGAGGAGTCACTGCCGATGTCCTCCAGCTGGCCAGTGATGATCGGGAGGGTAAAGTTAAACGTAAAGTGAGATCCTTGCCAACTGAAAATAAAGCTGTGCTTGAAGAACTTATTTTCAGTGAGCTGACTGAGTTTGAGGCTCATACAAGTTTACCTGGTGAGATGCTTTTCAGTTTCTCCCATGAAAAGAATGCCCTTCAAAAGATCATGGAAGGAATTGACTACATTGAAACAGAATCAGACCTTCTTGATGACTTCAAAATATGGAATGAGACCTGTTCATCAAAGATTTTTTCCTTCATAAGCAAGTATGCTCCGCTTATTGAAGGCAACACCAGTGACACTTAAAGTGACTGATCTTATTGCCTCTTTAAAACTGAAAACATTTTATTGATGATGTATGTTTTTCTTTAAATGTCGTTGTTGGCTAACATGTACAGCTGTAACTGAAGATGGAATGATTCTGGGTAAAATTACTGTATTTAATTAGTTTGTGCCACATTGTTTCTTTACATCTGACCTAGTTTGCTACTTGATTCTAGGTTGTGCTCTTAGGAAAAATGAACTTAAGGAGTAACAACTCTAGATAACTTATGTAATACAGGGCATACCAGCATGATATTTTGCTGAGAACATAAAATTTCATTGTTGCCTGAAGCAAACAGAAGTCACCGAGGGCTGCTGCAGACTTCAAATGCACAACCCCTTGTAATATAATTTTTGATTAGAGCAACTCAAATGAGCTATTCACTTAATGTTTTAGGCCCGTAAAATCACAATGCATATTCTACACACTACTGGTATACATCTTTTGTGGAAGTTATGATAATATTATTTTCAGAATTAATACAATTTTTTTTTAAATAACTAGTGATAATAGGAAAGGTTGTTACCAAATATCCTGAGCCAGAGACTCATGGTCAAAGAAATTGAAGTTCTATCATAATAATAAGAAAATCCCAGTAAATGTATGTGAAGAGTGATCATCGCAGTAAATTTTCCAATTTAATTCATCTACAACCGCAGTACAAATATGGATTATTTCATATATATTTCACAAAATCCCAGTAAATTTATAAGTTTTGTTCAAGTCAAGTTCAGCTTTTGACCTACTGATTTCTTATTAACTGCAACTCATGTAGAGCATGGTTTCTGATTCAGAATACAAGAGATAATAAAAACAATCAGAAAATCTGAATACGTACAGTGTATAAAAGTTGAATAATAAAGTCTAATACCAGACTGTTGTAATGAAGAATTACTTTTAAGCTTTTTTACATCATGTGATGATACTTAGAGTCAGAGAATGAACCTGCTCCCCTTTTTCAGTCTTTTATCACCTTCAATGCACAGAAATCCAAACATGACCTACAGTTATTGGTAAAAAAAAATTGAAGCTGTTGTGAACACCTGCATGTGAAGAAGCACAAAACTTTAATATTAGATCAATGGTGCATTGCTATTCTTTTTCAGCTGTAGTTGATTATATCAGATGTGGTATGGCATCATCCCTGTATAATTTAACATTTTTGATCACTGGCAACATTTATCATAAATTACATGTGGTGAATACTCAATGTATTCTTCACCCAAATGATTATATTTTATTGCCATTTAGTGAGAAATGCTATTTTAATCATTACAGGACTTGAACTAGCAAAACATCAGATCATTTTTTGATCAAAGCAAACAGATTTTGATTGATCAGAAGCCTTGCTGCTTGTAAATGGAGCAGTAATTAAATATTCCCCTCAATAACTTGTTTTTTGTAAGCAAGGTGGCCTCATGGTTAGTTCGCTTGTCTCCGGATAAGGTGGTCTGGTGGCCTCGGCCAGGGCCACTGTTTTATGTTCTTGGGAAAGACATTTCACTCTCACAGTGCCTATCTCCACCCAGGTGTATCAATAGGTTCTGGGGTTTTTAATGCCGAGGCATAACCCTGAAGTGGACTAGCATCCCATCCAGGGGGGTGACTATAAATAATTGCATCTTTTTTCAGGCTACTGAAACTGGAGGTAGACTCCAGCCTAGTGGGCCACTTGGCTCATATGCAGACTTTACAATTGATAAAACAATTTAATTT
>JAHPZR010023711.1:5000-10000 GCA_019787425.1 Platygyra sinensis
GAACTTTCGCGCTCCAAAAGACACTGAAAGTCTTGCTCCCGCCAATATTTCATGGTTATGCTAGACGGTAAAACCACTTTTGCGAGTCACTCTCAATTTCTCTGAAGAAGTCTACAACGTTCAATCTTTCTGCCCTTTTTCAAATTCTCAAATCTAAAACTAAAGAGCCACTAAACCTTTCATCCTCATCAGACTCCTCATCAGACATAAGAGGTACTAAATTTATATCTGTTTACAACTTTCCAGCTCAATAGCGTCCTTCGTTTGGAAACCAGCACATTTTGAATTTCGAAGTTATGGCGGTGCGTGACATAACTGAAGCTAAGATCCCGTTTGTCGCAAAAATATACATTTATCTCGTGGTTTTTAGCCATTTTAGGAATTTAAGTATTAGGAAATGTGCTTGTGTAAATATTTTTTGGTTTGGTTCAGATAATCAGTTGACTAGATGGCCAAAGTAAGTTCCAGACATTTAGAAAAAATAATTCGAAAACCATTCAGTGGATAAAGTTAAGGAAATGGGATGCCACAGGAGATTGATAAAGTGAACACTTCTCCGAGTTTTAAATCTGTGCGTTTTTCTAAACTTCAGATATTTGACGAAACATTTTGAACAAATTTACAGAGCCCAGTAGGGAGCCGCCATGTTGGTGTACCTCCGTGGGACACCAACATGGCAGCCGGGAAATAGTGTAAACATCTGGAACTTAATTTGGCTATCTAGGCGACTGATTTTCTGTACTAACCAAACAAGCATTTACATAAGCTTTTTTCCTAATACTTAAACTTCTGAAAAGGCTAAAATTACGAAGTAAGTATCGTCAAACGTGTTCGTGGCTTTATGTCACGCACCGCCATAGCTCTAAAATTCAAATGCGCTGGTTCCAGAGGAAGCAAGCTACTGAGTTGAAAATTTGTAAACAGACATAAATTTACCCCCTATTATGCCTGATGAGGATAACAACTTTGATGGTTTTTCAGCTCTAGATTTTAGAAAACGATGACGTCACATGCGAGCCAAGAATAGGCGACGTTCGATATATCAATATTCTAACATGGCTCCGAGGCTTTCAGGACAAACTTCTACATTTGATGTTGTTTTCTTTGTATCCAAGTCTCTTTTGAAAATTGAAGGACAAAAGAAACTTAAAAACTGTACAATTTTGATCCGAAAGCCTCGGAACCATGTTAGAATATTGATATATCGAACGTGGCTTCGTAGTATTCGCTGTTCGCTATATAACAAATATTGGACGAGGTTGAGCAAAATATCGTGATTTGTCAATGGCGAGCAGATCAATTATTTGCCGAAGCCTGAGGCAAAAACTTGATCTGCGAGACACTGACAAATCACGATATTTTGCGATAACCGAATTCAACAATTGTTTATCATTCGATCACCATGTTTGTTTTCATTTCAGTTTTAATCACATCCTGGCAGCTCAGGGAAGCGATCTGCCAATTTTCTCTCGAGAGCGTGGTTTCAATTACGCATGAGCAGAATATTATTTGCAGCAAAACTCGTTTAAGGACGTTCGCGCCCATTGTTACTGCGCATCTCTAGTGCGCACGCTATTCATTGGTCACGCACGTGTCACGTCATTTTGAAGCGCGCGCACGGAGTCGAAAACTCAACAAAATATAGGGCTGAAGACCTTTGCGTTGACTTTGTGTGCGAATATTTTTGTTGGATGCTCGGTGACCCCACTTTTTTTTCAGCAGATCACTTCTTTTTCTGATTCTTTCCACAATACTAAAAAACAAAAAAAAAATCTGTACGTGGGAAGTTTCAATTATTTCTCATATACTATTCAAATAGGGTCGAATTGGTACGTGGATACAGGTGTGCGTAACTTAAAAGTTGTATTCTTTTAAGACTAATTCTAGCTGATTTAATGACATATGTAGCAAAGATCTATCACATAGGCCTATATATGCTGCTTTAAACACAAACAACTTAAATATGATTCTTCAACTTAAATATATGCCGATAGTAATGAATCCGGCCAGAATTGCCTCGAATGACTGGAAATCCTAGAAATGTTATGGTCTGAGCTGCGCCTTATCTTCAAAACGAGTTCGGTGACCCCCGATTTATTTTACGTTTTTTATCTAGTCTTACCATTTTTTTACCTGCAGTCCGGCAAAGTTTTAAAAAAATCTGTGCGTGGGAAGTTTTTGGGCGCGAACGTCCTTAAACGGTACTTCGCATGAGCAGACCATTATTTGTAGGCAGTTATTTGCAGGCTACGTGGTGGGCTCTCGGCCAATGGAAAGGAAGAAAACAATAACAATAATCAGGCCCGTAGGAGGGGGTGTTCGAGGGGTTCGAACGAACCCCCTTTGGAGGTCAATAATGGAGGGCTGAAAACAAAAACTGTTGATTTTCAGCTTTTAACAAATAGTAGAGGAATGGAAAACAAACTTTGAGTTTGCAGCTTTTAAATTACCCTGCAAGAAAACGCTTAAAGTATCCGCAAAGTATTAAGTATCAAGTATGATATGCCTGTCGATCTGAATAAAATTGTCAATCTATTTCAAGGCCGCCACCCGAGGATTATGCAGTTGTCAAGTTTGCTTTACAAATAGTCCTGTCGTAGATTAGTAAGTGGCCTCAATATATCTTAGTGACCTAGTATTATATGTAGTCAAAATAATCCCATCGTTGAAAATATTTCCTTAGCAGGCGTTCGGGATTTCATAAATGGAGTCTCGAAAGACGAAAGGCGGGGAATACAATTTCGGGGGACCCAGGTGATTCGTGTATTTAGTGCATATTGAC
This sequence comes from Platygyra sinensis, assembly GCA_019787425.1. Lineage (NCBI taxonomy): Eukaryota > Metazoa > Cnidaria > Anthozoa > Scleractinia > Merulinidae > Platygyra > Platygyra sinensis. The sequence continues at coordinate 7,783 of JAHPZR010023711.1, forward strand.
GCTTTGACGCTGCTTTTAGTACATTGATGGCGGAGCCGGGGGGTGGGGGGCTTAAGCTTTTACCCTGAGATTCCTTCGCAGCACACGTCAAGCTTTTCTAAAACGTTTAGTGTACTAAGCCGGTATGTATGTATGAATGCATCAAGCTAACAAAACGTGGGAAATATTATGACCAAAAATACCTGTTATTTTACACTCCATCGAGTTTCAAATATTGACGTGTACAATGCTGAAACTGTATAGCATTTCTGGGGCTCTAGATTTCAAATTTTCATGGGGGGGGGGGGGGGGGCATGCCCTCAGATCCCCCTATCAATACGAACGCCCTTCCAAAAACCTCAGCTACGGGCCTGATAATAATAATAAGAAAAAGAAGAAGAAGAAGAGAAGAAGAAGAAGAAGAAGAAGAAGAAGAAGAAGAAGAAGGATCAGTCTTTATTTCATCAAAAGATAAAACTGCATATCTTAAGTTACAATAGTAGGCAGATAAAAACTATGATAAAAAATATCCACGTATGACAAGTATTAAAAAAATATATGTTATTATTAACAAATTGACGTCAGTTTTTTATGTGTCGTCCTGTTATTGATCATGAATTTCGTCATAACATTGTCAAAGTAGCTGTGGATCCACGAGGCGATAGCCGAGTGGATCCGCAGACTACTTTGACAATGTTACGACGAAATTCATTGTCAATAACGGGACAGACGCATTAAAAACTGACATCAATTTGTTTTTTACGATAACAAATTGTCGAATTGCCCGCTCTCGCTCGCTGACGCGTCGCATGAATTTCAAATTTATCTGTCTGTCCGCATATGGACAATAAAATTTAACCAATGAGCGCGCGCGAATTTCTGCAGTTATCGTAAAACAATAAATGGAGCTTAAAAATCAACCTATTTACAAAAGTGTTCATAAAAACGTTCTGTATCAATGCATCGAATGATAATCGCGACTATTCCGCTATTCGCGACTATTTCCAGACAGCCGGAAAATTAAGCATTGCTAGTTTCCACCCCCGCCATCTCCACCTTATATTTTTTAACTGTGAGTTTAATAGTGCAAGTATTCGTATTGTAAATGATGCACATTCGCATTTGAAGCAGAGCAGGTAATCTTTTCTTTGGTAGCCGTCTTGAGCAAGCTTTTTGTTTGTGCGTAGGCTGGAAATGAAAGACTCTATAAATATTTTTGAAACTTCGCTGTTCTCATTACTCGAATGTCTGAACATTGAAGCACCACCGGAAGGGTTCTGGGTTACTAAAAGGCTCGTGCAACTTGAAAATTAAATAATTTCCAGTTATGACATTTTGAGAAGAATTAAAAAAACAAAGACAGTATTAATTGATTGATAGAAAATTAACCAGACAGAGATTAAAACCGTTCGCTTTTCATAGGAAGTTTAAGGCCCCGTCCACACGTATCCAGATATTTTTGAGTCTGCAGCTCTTTCTCTCCCGATACGGCTTCCGTCCTCACGCATCCAGCGAATCCGGTTTCAGTTTTTTAATCCGCTCTCCAGGGTGGAAAAAAATAAATTCGCATTGAATCCGATAACGTGTGGACAGGGAAATTTTTGAATTCGACAAGAAAAAGTTGCGCTTTCCAAAATACTGATCAAGATACATGTGGACGGGGCTTAAGAAAACCACGAAGGAAACGGCAAAGTTGCTAAACAAAAGGTTTTAAAATGAAGAGAACAATGACTGTTCACGCGCGTTATAATTCTTGACAGTGCAGTTTTTTTGCCGTCTTCTATAAAACAACAACGTGAAATGACCAAATTCTGCATTGTCTGGAGAACGTAAACCACGACGGCTGTTTTAAATTTTTATTTCGAATATATGGACGTTTCCTTAGACTAAGCTTCGTGATAGCTTTGACAGTGATAAACAAAGTAAATGTCTTTAGGGTATGCGTCTCCGTTATGGTTTGTTAAACTCCCTAATTTCCTGTCATCGACGGGCCGAATGAAGTCTGAAATGGTGTTTTTCCCGTCAGTGGCAAATGAGCGCAGCGGAAAAATTGTTGCCGGATTACAGAAAATGATGATGTACACAGACTCACCTCCGCTTCCTCCCAACAATGATGTCATACTTTCTATATCGTATAGTGGGCCTGCTTTAAAGTTATCCTGATGCCCCTTTCCTCCATGGCTCGAACCAGCTATACATTGGTTAGGTACTGAGCCAATAGTACCAGAAGGTATGATTA
>JAHPZR010023711.1:15000-17500 GCA_019787425.1 Platygyra sinensis
TTGAAGAAATAAACAAACACATTTGCGTGTTTACATTTTCTGAAGATCACGTACGTTTAAAAATTGTTTTATTAAAAGCCGACATTTGACCAGTCCAACAAGTCTTTACACTCTATTAGTATCCAACTTTATTATCAGGGGTGAAGGGTTAGCCTGTTGGCCTCATCATCTTTTTCCAAGTCATTTCCCTTCTGGTAAGCGGTCTCGGACAGAACGGCCTTTTGTAGAAATCGAAGCTGTTGCCACGGACTGCGCCTCGATATTTTCTTCAATGTCCTTGTAAGTTCTCGAAGGTCAACTTTTTATCAGTAGCTGGACCAAATCTAGTTCTGGTGACGAACCTGGGCTCCAATTGGTCACGTGAGCAAGCCCAACATTTAATTTTACACATTTTTTTCTCATAATTATCATAATTATTCGATGTTCCGGGATGTTCCATGTTCCAGGTTTTATCGACGGCCCACAATTTGGTCATTTTTCTTTGTTGTTTTCTACAGAACGACAAAGAAATGTACCATAAGGTATAACTGAAACTCTTGTAGAAAGACTGGTTGTTTAGTGACGTTGGTCTGCCTCTGTAATCGCAAACTCTATAAGCTTATCGATTTCCATTTTTAACAGAATTTTAAAGTACGCCCTACAAGAATTAAAATTAACTTAGAAAATTATTAACAACTTTATTTCAGATTAAAACTGGTTCTTACTTGGTGTAGAAATCGCAGTTGGTCTAAAAGAATAGAGAAAAAAGGGCCAAAAAAACAAGGACAAGAGTAAAGTCGTATAACCCGTTCCTTACATGGTAATGAGTGCATAATTAGCATATAAAAACGGGTTATACGAATTCACTCTCTAATGGGGCGTTTGAGCATGATATTTTGTATTCTGTAAACCCTCCGAAATATCAAACCTGATTATCCCATTAATTTTTTTCCCAAAATATCTGGTTTTTCGAAAACCCACAAAAGGCCTCATTTTATAATTGGTATAACTTTAGTCAATCTGTGGAAAATTGACTTTTAAACGAAGCGGAGCGAAGGGTTATCTGAATATAGATGGTAGCAGCAGTCAGTAATCATTGCATTGATTTAGTTAAAGACATCAAGCTAGCTCATGTTATTCCTCATAGGATATCCGAGGAAGGTGGTGTTAAGAGACCATAAAGCATCATATAAATTCTATGATTTATTTATTTATTTGTTTATTTATTTATTTAACTTTATTTATTCTTAACTTGCACAAATCCCATAATACACCTCTTTTATCCCCCCCAAAAAATTTGCATATGCATTGTTTTAGATTTCTCTTGGGACATCTTCATGTCCCAGGGGAAATTGCAAACAATGAGTATGCAAAATTTGGGGGGTAAAATAAGTGTATTATGGGATTTGTGCAAGTAGAGAATACACAGGTAACACATCAGGACTAAAAGTAAATACTAAAATTGCATTAAGTTTGGTTTTTCACGAAATTCGAATGTTAAGATAATGAAGTTTTATTTTGAAGTTTAAAGCTCCTTTTCTTTAAACGAGTTATTTTTGCCGTTGAGAAAAGATATTTTGAGAAGGATTTAGCCAATTAAACTGACGTTTTCAGGATTTGTTGATCTGAGTAAGTTCTGTAAGACGAATATAGACCTTTTCCATCCATTACATTTTGTCGAAGTTATGAATTTAAACGTATTCTGGATTTCTGTATTAGATTTAACTGGTCATCATTTCATGTGTTTATAACTTTTCCCAAATCTCTATGCTTATCAGAGTAAACTATTTGTCTTCTTTTGAAAACTGTAAAAATGATTCCTTTTGATTCAGTTCTTGCAGGAGTTATCTTTCTCAAGTAGGCCCTGGCATAGAACAGCATATGGCAGATTAATTCAGCCGGTGTCAGGTTACAATACAGCTCTAGGGCACAAAAGTATTTTTCCATAATTTTTTGGTCTTTAAGCTTTCTAAAAATGTATACTTTGCCATGGTTTGGAATTAAATCTTAGCCACGGTGTGTTTTAGGTTAAGGCCCTCCTTAAGATACTAAATCTCCCTAGTAAAGAAATAAAGAAGCCTCCACTGTGCTCTGTTCTGTAGTAAAGCACACAGGAAGCGGCAGAGTGCGAAAGAAGTGTAGGGGAAAACACGAGACGCAGTCGAGTGTTTTTCCCCACTTCTTGAGTGCTCTACCCGCTTCCTAAGTGCTTTAACAACAGAACAGAGCACAGCCGATGCTTCTTCAATAGTAATAATGCACCAATCAACATGTTGCATTTATTTAAGGAAACATCTAGCGTTCATTCGTATAATACACGATCATCCACCTCTGGGAACCTTTATGTGCAAAATTCTAGACTGGAAATGCAAAGGCGTTCTTTCTCTCGACTTGGGGTAAGACTATGGAATGAGATACCATGCCATATGAGGGTTCTGCCAAAAAAACACATTTAAAAAGGTGCTTCGAACGTCGCTATTACATATTTTGCAAAACGAAGATGACTATATTCAGATCCCTG
>JAHPZR010023712.1:0-5000 GCA_019787425.1 Platygyra sinensis
ATGGAGATAGTTTGTTGAGATTTGCGTGTTTTCTAAGACTGAAAAGGGGATGTTACTAAAACGGGGAATGGTAAATGGGGAATGGGGAATGGGGAATGGGGAATGGGGAATGGGGAATGGGGAATGGGGAATGGGGAATGGGGAATGGGGAATGGGGAATGGGGAATGGGGAATGGGGAATGGGGAATGGGAAATTGAAATGGGAAATTGAAAATGAGAAATTGATAATTTTTTTACATTAACTTTTTATAACGTGGAAGAAATTTTTTTCAGCGGCAATTATCAATACCCACATTTTATTTTTCAAACGTTTTTCTGCAAAAATAAGAAGATTCATCTTTTTTCGGCTCGTGAGTGGGCGGAATTCAACAAATGCCACAATCTGATTTGTTCCTGGAGTGGGTGGAATTTTCTCATACGGACCGCTACAGAGGGCGGAATCCATCAGTTGATCTATTTTCGTGAATGAATTAGCGTTTATCGTCATTCTTTCGCCCTTATAATTTTTTTACACTTCCATAGACGATTAATCAATGCAAGCTTATCTCTATTCACCTTTAGACGGCAAGGAAAGCTAAGGTGAGTAAATTCCATTGAATATTTTAATTTGAAGTCGTGAGAGTTTGTTTGGCTGTTTCTTGCTCGGCGCTGTAATGGCGCGTAATCCTGTGTGTTTCTCTGTACAATTTTAGTAAAAACTGAGTCAATTTCAGTCGAGTTTCCCTCTCTAATCGTTGCTGTATTTGAGAGAATTGCTGTGGAGTACACTTAACAAATTTTCTCGCTATTTGCTACTCAATTTACGGTCGACTGATTGGCAATGATCCACAAAAACTGTTTTTGTAGTACAACTTCAAACTTTGCACGAAATTTCACACCAGGAAAAACAATTTTGGTGACCTTAACTGGGGAACTAAATGCACTAACATAAAGTAGTTTGAAATAAATCCGTCCTTTAATACATCTTTCTTCGTATAGTATCTCATTTACTCGCTCGTTCCTCGCTCGTTAGATTTTTTGCGAATGGTTTTGTAGACGGCTGGTAAGCCGATTCAATGGCAAAGTTACGTAAACAGACCCACTAGTAAGCCAGTTTACGGCAATAAGAAAAAGATCGATAAAAATGTTATTGGCCGGTATAAGGAAAAACTGTGACGAGGTCTTGAAAATGCATTTTCAAGCCCGAGATTTGTTTTCCTGGTGTGAAATTTCGTGCAAAGATTGAAGTTGTACTACAAAAACAGTTTTTGTGGATCATTGCCAATCAGTCGACCGTAAATTGAGTAGCAAATAGCGAGAAAATTTGTTAAGTGTACTCCACAGCAATTCTCTCAAATACAGCAACGATTAGAGAGGGAAACTCGACTGAAATTGACTCAGTTTTTACTAAAATTGTACAGAGAAACACACAGGATTACGCGCCATTACAGCGCCGAGCAAGAAACAGCCAAACAAACTCTCACGACTTCAAATTAAAATATTCAATGGAATTTACTCACCTTAGCTTTCCTTGCCGTCTAAAGGTGAATAGAGATAAGCTTGCATTGATTAATCGTCTATGGAAGTGTAAAAAAATTATAAGGGCGAAAGAATGACGATAAACGCTAATTCATTCACGAAAATAGATCAACTGATGGATCCCGCCGTCTGTAGCGGTCCGTATGAGAAAATTCCATCCACTCCAGGAACAAATCAGATTGTGGCATTTGTTGAATTCCGCCCACTCACGAGCCGAAAAAAGATGAATCTTCTTATTTTTGCAGAAAAACGTTTGAAAAATAAAATGTGGGTATTGATAATTGCCGCTGAAAAAATTTCTTCCACGTTATAAAAAGTTAATGTAAAAAAATTATCAATTTCTCATTTTCAATTTCCCATTTCAATTTCCCATTCCCCATTCCCCATTCCCCATTTCCCATTCCCCATTCCCCATTCCCCATTCCCCGTTTTAGTAACATCCCTGGGGCGTGAAGGGCCTTTTCTTTCACTTATTTGTCAAGTGCCAATGAAAAGTTACCCGTTGAAGACGGTGAAATGACTGTTCCTAAATAGGTATAATTTTAAACAATTTCAACAGGTTCGTTGTTGATATGAAAATTAGAGTCAATATATTTCTTAGCACGTTTTTGAAAGATCATAACTTTGATTTTTTGGATTGATACTCAATAACCATGTACTGCAATAAGACGATAGAGTGTTAAGGCAATTTTGCAGTGCTTTTTTGATCTTGACAATATGACTAAATCATCTGCATATAAAAGAGAATTTAATTTTGCGCCGTTTGGTAGGACAAAGGGATCAGATAGAATACTTTCAAAAGACAATGGTATTTCATTTATAAAGAGGTTAAACAGTAACGGGCTCAAAATACAACCTTTGCGAACCCCTCTCATGTATGGAAAGGGCCCTGTTTGATTTTGACCAATTTGTATGGAGCATGCAGAGTTAGAATACAAGCTCTTTATTAAATTGAAAAAAGGGCCACCGACGTTAATTTGTAAAAACTTAAATAAAAGTCCGTCATGCCAAACTGGGTCGAAAGCTTTTTTGAAGGCGACAAAACAAGCATAAATTTTTTCGTTGTGATGATACACGTATTTATCTATCAGAGTTCTCAATGTAAGAACATGGTCTGCTGTTCGATTTTTGGGTAGAAAACCAATCTGGGAATTGTGTAAAATATTGAGAGAATTGACATGCTCAAGCAGTCGCTGATTTAACAGTAGCACAAAATAATTTTCCTAAACAGCTGGAGACACAAATTCCTCGGTAGTTTGATGGCTCATTTCTTCCTCCTGATTTATAAATTGGTATAATAAGACCGTGACACCAGGTGTTAGACATTATACCTGAAGTAAGAATTCAGTTGAAGAGTTTAAGATACGCGGGCATCATTTCTTGAAGACTAGCCGGCTTTGATCATTTCGTTTTTATTTTGTCCGAGAACGCCGATTTGTTATTTTGCAATCTTTTAGCGGCTATAAATATTTCACATGATTTTCAGTGTTCAAGTAGTCTAAAGAGGGAAACTGCTCTTTTTGAAGTTCTCGAAGGTTTAGACCATCCATTATTGACTGCTGAATAGGACCTAGAGGACTGTTCGAGTGAAGGGAACGAAAGTATGTTAACCAGTTATTCTCTGAGATCTTTATCTTTTTGTGTGTCAACCATTGATTTTAAACATTCCCAAAAGCGTTTTTTTATCCGAGACTTCTGCATTTTCCTCTAACTCAGTGATTTTTGAGTTGTAGTAATCATCTTTATATTTTTTTGATTTTATAGGGGGTCAGTAGAGGGTCAGTGGGGGGGGTCAGCTGACCGGGGAGTCAGGGGTGCAAGATTCCGGAAATTTTCGGTCGGAATTCAAATGGAAAGGTTCGTTTCGGTTTCTTCTGACCGAACTATTTGGGATCACCTCTGGAGGTGGTCCACATATTTCGGTCGGAATATTCCGACCTTTATTAAATCCATTTTGAAATCACTGGTTGTCCTTGCAATCTGATTGGCTCTCAGGGGTGCGATTTATTCACGAATCGCACTATTTTTTGCTCTAAAACGCACCTTTTTCTCAGCCAATGAGAATGGGACAGTAAAACAAAACAAGCAATCAGATTTTAAGGTTAGTTTGATGTAACCAATAAAATTTTAGGAAAATGAATGACAAAAAGCCACTGTGTTGCGAATTTTGCAACTACAGGTCAAAACTTTGTTGTTGTTGTCTTTTCTTTTTTAAGACAATTGACTGAAGACCTTCTTTACAAGAAGTTTCCAACATTCAGTGTCCATTTGACGAATATTTTGGCGTTCTTTCTTCAACATCTGCTCAAGATTCGTGTGATAACGAGTTCAGCAAAACATAAACAAACGAAAACCACACAAAAACAAATTCATAGCCATCTCAAGAAGGTACATGTTTCCAGGTTCGCGGTAGTTTCAAACGAAGCAATGCAAGAGCTCAACTCTATCGCTGTGAATAACCATACGTAGTGTTTCGACCCCCTCCACAAAACAGTGAATGAACTCCATCTTAAAAAATATATCTTGAAACAAACGGCACAACACGAACTTGACAAGTTCCCAACTATAAAGTTGCAGGCAGAGGTCACAAAAAGAAGCAGAGATACTAAAGAGCCTGAATCCCGTAAAATCATGCAGTTAACAAATTGACGTCAGTTTTTTATGCGTCTGTCCTGTTATTGATCATAAATCTCGTTATGACATTGTCAAAGTAGCTGTGGATCCACGAGGCGATAGCCGAGTGGATATGCAGACTACTTTGACAATGTTATGACGAAATTCATTGTCAATAACAGGACAGACGCATTAAAAACTGACATCAATTTGTTTTTTACGATAACAAATTGTCGACTTGCGTGCTCTCGCTCGCTGACGTGTCGCATGAATTTCAAATTCATGTGTCTGTCAGCATATTGATAATAAAAATTAACCAATGAGCGCGCGTGAATTTCTGCAGTTATCGTAAAAAGTGCCATTGAACGGTATTTAAAAGGGAAAAACTATCCACAGCTAGGCATCGTGCAGTCGTTCGATTTTGAAATCACGCGTATGATTTCAGGCCAAATTGCACTCCACTCAGTTCAATTACCATTATAAATTCGCCGTTCCATTTTAGACAAAGCGTTTCTTTGCCCTAATTAGGGAATTCGGAGAAAGAATTTAAAAAGGTAAGAGCCATTTCTATTGGTTGGCCCGGTTTAATCAGAAAATGTCTGATCTCTGACTTGTCTCTTGCTGGTCAGTTTGGCATAATGGACAGCACCCAGGGTTTTATCGAAACCCCTTAGCCTGCAAAACAGGCGGATCCGCGGGGCAGAGAGCGAAACGCAATCCACCAGCGTGGAGCGCTACCACGAGCGCGAGGTGGTAGACAAAAAAAAATATGGCGCTTCCCGCTCATGAGGATCCCCTGTGCACGGAGCGCGACCACGAGCGCGAGTCGCCAGACGAAAAAATCTGGAGCTTCTCGCTCGTGTATCGCG
>JAHPZR010023712.1:10000-20000 GCA_019787425.1 Platygyra sinensis
TTTAACGCCTGGTTCATATAAACGAGCAATGTAAGCTGAATTCCTGTAGTGAGATCAAGTTCGGCTTGAATTCCTTGAAACAGAAACTTTGAATATTGAAGTTTGTCACCTTCTTTATGACATAAAAGCAGTGAAACAGCGAGCGGTACTTATAAAGTACAAGTGAAAGTTAGATTAAGTGAAGGTAGCTTGTTATGAAGCCGTCAAAACGGTCAACGGAACGGAGTTGGACGAACGCCGAGCACTGAATTGCTCCATGGAGCTGACGATAAGCTAAGGCGTTTGTATTTGAAAATGTCCTCTTACATTAATCATTGTATTTAATAACAGCTTCTTGCAGGCTGTGTTATTATTAATACTGACATTCTTTCTAATATTATATTGTTTAACCAAAATATGACAGCTAATAAACTCAAATTGCTCAGCCTAATTGTTATGTGATTTCTTAGCAGATTCCTGCCGTAAGTAAAATCACTTGAAGCTTCGTGAATTGATTTTAATTTTTGTTTTCATGTGTTTTCAGATACTTGTGAACCATTCAAACGTTAACAGTTGTAAGTATCACTGTAAAAATTGAAGATGGAGAATATTTCAGCCGAGAAGCTCAGGAAGATGATTAAGACAGACTATCGTGGACGAAGGGAGTTAAATCTGAGTGATAAAGGGTTGTCAAAAGTTCCTGAAGCTGTTACTGACCTGACTGAATTGAAGAGACTTGACTTGTCATTTAATTATCTGAAAGAATTACCAACAAGTATTAACAAGCTGAAAAATCTGAGAACGCTGATGTTACACGGGAACCAGTTGAGAGAACTTCCTCACAGTATTTGTGAGTTGAGTAACCTGACCGGGCTTAGTGTGGATAACAATCAGTTGTGTGTGCTACTTCAAACATGAAACATATCAAGAATCTCCGGGCACTGTACTTGAGATATAACCAGTTGACTACATTGCCTGATGAGATTGGTGAACTGAAGAAGCTGGTATGGCTGTTTGTGGCTGGTAATCCTCTAACATTGGAAGGAATGAGAAAGGTTGTGAAGCTACAGAATAAGATGAAGTTTGGCACAGATGTTAGAGGTAAAGATATGAAATGCTCATTATTTGTATTTTATTTTATGTCTTGTGAATGAAATAAATATTGGAACATGAAGTTTAACTTAGAAATTACAAAATGACAAATGTGCTGCTGACCTTTTAGTGTGTCTTTTAGAAGAAGTATATTTAAAATACATGTATATAACTGCATGATATATGCATCCTCGTTACTGTTCATGATAGTAAAACATTTTTAAAATAATTGTGAAGGAGTAGTATACATATTTCGAAGTTTTGTTTGACACTGACATTATTTAAACGTTAAAACAACGTTTATATTTATTTTTATACAAAGATGTTTCGACCGTTTGTCAATGAAGGAGTGAAGTGAACGAAATAAATATTGGAATATGTAGTTTAACTTAGAAATTACAAATGTTTTGCTGACCAGTTAGTGCATTTTTGCCCTGAGAAGAATTATATTTAATTAATGTAGCTTATTAAGATTGTCATTGTGGAAAGTTTAATTTTAACTGCATGATTTATATAAGCATTCTCGTTTCTGTTCGTGAGTATATAAACATTTTTAAAATTTTGTCAAGGAGTTTAATGTCTTGATGTTGTTGAAATAAAATTTGGTAATCAGTTTGCTTCATAAGTCTTCAGTGAAAGTAAAGGCAAACTCTAACCAAATGAGCATCTTATATTTAATAATTATTTCATATTTATGAACTGTGCAGAATGTAAAAAATTAATTGACAGAGAATGGAATTACCTTCACTGTTTTCTTAGTTTCTTTATGTTTGTAAAGATTGAATTTTCAACTTGGGAATGTAGTGCATTGATGAGTGCACAATTTAGACATGTTAAGACGGAATCCGCCAGACGTTGGAGTAACAAGTGGACAAAAATCTTGTACCAAGATTATTTACATTGTATTGCAAATTTCTGTAGGGCTCTTTTAAATATCTTCTCAAAACAATTCATTTCTAGCAACACCAAACGTCGAAAACGAATGTTGAACTTCGTATGAAACGCTTAAAAGTTTTGGTGAAATGAAACTGATGATGGAATTTTGCCTTTGTTTCCACAAAATCACTGAACTTTGAAATTTATTTTCTCTCGTTCCCGTGAGAAATTATTTTTCGGAGTTATTTCAGGCAATTATTTATGTATTTAGCTGTAAAAAAATGTAAAAATGACTGTAAAATATTTAAAATTACTCTGGTACAGATTTTTGTCCACTAAAACCTGAAATTGCTCCATCTTCTATCGGATTTCGTCTTAAACTGACACATACAAATTGTGGTTAAAAAATAACTTATTATATACAAGGTGTAAAATTCCATTCCTCTTCATTTATTGAGCATAGAGTATTTTTGCCAAAAAGTTACATGTATGTTATACTTGCATGTATGAAGCTTTATGTAACAATTAACAACTGCATTTTGTGATTGAGATTGTTAAAATCTTGTAAGCTATATTTACAGTGTGATGCATCATTACTGTGCTGGCCACCCAAAAAACTTTTTACAAGTTAGCTAATCAGGATACATGAACACGCCTCCTTGCAAAGGTCAACAGGCAAGTGATGCAACAACGTATTATTGAAAACATGTCGTTTTGTTTTTTTTGAACAAGGAGGAAGATATTTGTTGGAGGACTCGACAGGGTTGTACACGTGCAACAATATTATTGGGTTATATATATCCACAATTGTGCAGCTCCAGAAAATATCCCTACTCTCCTCACAGAAGGGATTGGAATTTCCTGGGGGGTGGGGGGTTCTCTCAGGCCCAAAACTCTTAAGAAATGTATGAAGCTTAATTAGAATTTCCAGAGGGGTGGGGGGTCTTAGAATAAATCTCTTCTGCGGGGGAGGTATCAATATTTTCTGGAATTACACATTGTAAAAGTACTGTGGTTGTGTGAATTAGTTGTTGATCTCGACGAAACACCCTGACTTGTCAGATATGGTAATTTTCGTCTCTTCCATCACTAAGATATGAAGGAATTCCATCAGCTTATGAAAACAAAATTCACAGGTATGTAGATGTGAACAATATGAGGGCTGATAAACACTGTAGACATTCAAAAGCTCTGCTCTCTCAGAACTGGCTCAACAAAGAGACCATGGTGTACTGCTCAAGAAGGATGCTTCCATCAGGGCGTTTAATTTCAACAGCATCTTCAAAAAAGTGAAGCAACTCAAATCCATTTGATGGGCTGTCCAGAATGTTGTAGTAGGCTATGCCAAAAAGTGAATGGAGCAAATTAATTGACAGTAAAATTTGCATTTGAGGCTTATTGTTGAAACTCCATTGCTTTCTCACCAACAGTAGCATTCCCATAACTGCGATTTCCAGTTTTTATTACCCTTGCTTCATCAAAGAGGTGGATTTGATGTGGTTTAAAGTGCCACTGCGACGAAACTTTTCGAATTCATTGTTTTTGCATTTTCTGAATCTTTAAGCGGTACTTACTCACCTGTAGAAGCCGTTTTGTCCAACAAGGGCGGGAAGATGTTTTATTTTACGGTTTTTCCCGAGAATTTTTCATCCGCTATTATCAAATCATGTTCCTGCAACCCCATAAGGCCTTGCTGCTTTGTGACGTCATACTCCTAACCAACTAGGCTCACATGGCCCGAATTTTGTTATAACATCTCTATGAAGTTCGCAGTTAACTGGCTTCATAACGTGAATCTAGTGCTCTATTCGAATCGAATCATGCCCGATCGATGTGTAGTACACGGATGCAGCAATAGATCAGATATGAATGCGGGTATTTCTGCTAATTTTACTCCTACAGTTAAAAAGTGAGTGAGATAAGGGGTTGAGATTCGAGCACACTCACCGCGCGAACTTCAACCTGAGCGGAAAGTTTGTGGCGGATGTCAGTCTATTTCGCGGAGGAATGTTTTTTCAAGAGCGTAAATAATTATAGAAGGTTGTCGGCGTCGGCTTATTCTTGGCTCAATTCCTACAATATGGAAGATTGAGCCAGGGAAACATACGACAACATTGCAAGGTAAACCTTGTTTAATTTTATCTAAACTTCAGCCATGAAGGTTTTTTCAGTTTTTCGTTGAAGTATCCTATATGTTAAGTCCCAGACATCTCTGTGATTTGTAAATATATCGTCAAGTAACTCATCAAGCTTAGTATCGTTCATATCGTCGCGCTATTGTATTTAAGTTTTTTATCCCTTCTGTTTATTCCAGTCATGTGGCACACTCGTAAGATTCTGGTTTACCGAAGAGCCTTTCAATGGTTTCCAAAATTTTCAAATCAACTGGAAATAATTTACCGTTTTTTTTTTTCTTCTCAAACACAGGTTTCTATAATTACTTTCCATATAGATCATAACCGAACTTTAACATTTCTCACAGTCACCAGAAGTTTCATCTCCAGAAGCTGGCCACTCGGTAATGGATTTTTAGATGTAGGCATCCTTCACGTTATGTAATCTGGTATTGCTGTTCTTTTCGCTGGACAGAGACAATGTTGTGAGCGAAACTCGTTTTCGTTAGAGCGTTTTGTTGTGTACATTTCTGTTGACCTAAAATAAGCTCAAATGTCCCACAGTTTTGTACCCATTGCGAAATCTGTTTGAATAAAATGGCAGTTTAAACTCAGTTTCCTAAGCGTCAGTTTCCTGGTCCTCACCTTGTGCACCTTGATAATTATGCTGGACACATGCGTAATTTTAGGGGGGCAAGGTTAAGCCACTTTATCATCCAACGACAATGACGAGGGAGGGGAGGGGTGTCTAGCTTAAGAAAATTCAGTTTTAATCAAAACTATACACCTAATTGCAACATTCAAGAAATGAGGGGTGACAGTATCTTTATAATAATCCCTCACTGTGTTCCCTATAGAGCTTTAAAATTCCATGACTTGCCAGGCCTGGAAAAAGAAGATTTATAATTCCAGGACTTCCCATGTTTTCCATTACCCATGCAAACCCTAATCAGTGTTGCTTTATTCTTATTTCCCTTTATTTTTCTCTTTAAATTCATCCAGGACTTGTTGATATTGCAATTAAATGTATTTTTAAACAGGAGGACCTAAACCGCCAAAAATAGTGGTGCAGAATATGTAGGGGGTGCTTGCTTACAGCTGCATGTAGCAATATTCTTCCTTAAAGATCAGCAATGAATTGGCTTTTGTAGACTAGTAATGAACAAATCCTATCAGAACTTCCAACTGGCTAAAGCACCAGAAATTAAGTATATTCCTTGGGGAGTTGTACTGCATGCAACTCAGGGTCTCCACAGTACACCACAGCAACTCAATAGCGTTAACACTGACTGTATGACTGATTGTATTCCAAAATATCCAACTCATTGATAAAAATGAGAGATGTCACAGTATTTTCTGTTTTCTGTTTAGTCCTCCTGTTTAAAAATACATTTAATTGCAATATCAACAAGTCCTGGATGAATTTAAAGAGAAAAATAAAGGGAAATAAGAATAAAGCAACACTGATTAGGGTTTGCATGGGTATGGAAAACATGGGAAGTCCTGGAATTATAAATCTTCTTTTTCCAGGCCTGGCAAGTCATGGAATTTTAAAGCTCTATAGGGAACACAGTGAGGGATTATTATAAAGATACTGTCACCCCTCATTTCTTGAATGTTGCAATTAGGTGTATAGTTTTGATTAAAACTGAATTTTCTTAAGCTAGACACCCCTCCCCTCCCTCGTCATTGTCGTTGGATGATAAAGTGGCTTAACCTTGCCCCCCTAAAATTACGCATGTGTCCAGCATAATTATCAAGGTGCACAGGTGAGGACCAGGAAACTGACGCTTAGGAAACTGAGTTTAAACTGCCATTTTATTCAAACAGATTTCGCAATGGGTACAAAACTGTGGGACATTTGAGCTTATTTTAGGTCAACAGAAATGTACACAACAAAACGCTCTAACGAAAAACGAGTTTCGCTCACAACATTGTCTCTGTCCAGCGAAAAGAACAGCAATTACCAGATTACATAACGTGAAGGATGCCTACATCTAAAAATCATTACCGAGTGGCCAGCTTCTGGAGATGAAACTTCTGGTGACTGTGAGAAATGTTAAAGTTCGGTTATGATCTATATGGAAAGTAATTATAGAAACCTGTGTTTGAGAAGAAAAAAAAAAACGGTAAATTATTTCCAGTTGATTTGAAAATTTTGGAAACCATTGAAAGGCTCTTCGGTAAACCAGAATCTTACGAGTGTGCCACATGACTGGAATAAACAGAAGGGATAAAAAACTTAAATACAATAGCGCGACGATATGAACGATACTAAGCTTGATGAGTTACTTGACGATATATTTACAAATCACAGAGATGTCTGGGACTTAACATATAGGATACTTCAACGAAAAACTGAAAAAACCTTCATGGCTGAAGTTTAGATAAAATTAAACAAGGTTTACCTTGCAATGTTGTCGTATGTTTCCCTGGCTCAATCTTCCATATTGTAGGAATTGAGCCAAGAATAAGCCGACGCCGACAACCTTCTATAATTATTTACGCTCTTGAAAAACATTCCTCCGCGAAATAGACTGACATCCGCCACAAACTTTCCGCTCAGGTTGAAGTTCGCGCGGTGAGTGTGCTCGAATCTCAACCCCTTATCTCACTCACTTTTTAACTGTAGGAGTAAAATTAGCAGAAATACCCGCATTCATATCTGATCTATTGCTGCATCCGTGTACTACACATCGATCGGGCATGATTCGATTCGAATAGAGCACTAGATTCACGTTATGAAGCCAGTTACTGCGAACTTCATAGAGATGTTATAACAAAATTCGGGCCATGTGAGCCTAGTTGGTTAGGAGTATGACGTCACAAAGCAGCAAGGCCTTATGGGGTTGCAGGAACATGATTTGATAATAGCGGATGAAAAATTCTCGGGAAAAACCGTAAAATAAAACATCTTCCCGCCCTTGTTGGACAAAACGGCTTCTACAGGTGAGTAAGTACCGCTTAAAGATTCAGAAAATGCAAAAACAATGAATTCGAAAAGTTTCGTCGCAGTGGCACTTTAAACCACATCAAATCCACCTCTTTGATGAAGCAAGGGTAATAAAAACTGGAAATCGCAGTTATGGGAATGCTACTGTTGGTGAGAAAGCAATGGAGTTTCAACAATAAGCCTCAAATGCAAATTTTACTGTCAATTAATTTGCTCCATTCACTTTTTGGCATAGCCTACTACAACATTCTGGACAGCCCATCAAATGGATTTGAGTTGCTTCACTTTTTTGAAGATGCTGTTGAAATTAAACGCCCTGATGGAAGCATCCTTCTTGAGCAGTACACCATGGTCTCTTTGTTGAGCCAGTTCTGAGAGAGCAGAGCTTTTGAATGTCTACAGTGTTTATCAGCCCTCATATTGTTCACATCTACATACCTGTGAATTTTGTTTTCATAAGCTGATGGAATTCCTTCATATCTTAGTGATGGAAGAGACGAAAATTACCATATCTGACAAGTCAGGGTGTTTCGTCGAGATCAACAACTAATTCACACAACCACAGTACTTTTACAATGTGTAATTCCAGAAAATATTGATACCTCCCCCGCAGAAGAGATTTATTCTAAGACCCCCCACCCCTCTGGAAATTCTAATTAAGCTTCATACATTTCTTAAGAGTTTTGGGCCTGAGAGAACCCCCCACCCCCCAGGAAATTCCAATCCCTTCTGTGAGGAGAGTAGGGATATTTTCTGGAGCTGCACAATTGTGGATATATATAACCCAATAATATTGTTGCACGTGTACAACCCTGTCGAGTCCTCCAACAAATATCTTCCTCCTTGTTCAAAAAAAACAAAACGACATGTTTTCAATAATACGTTGTTGCATCACTTGCCTGTTGACCTTTGCAAGGAGGCGTGTTCATGTATCCTGATTAGCTAACTTGTAAAAAGTTTTTTGGGTGGCCAGCACAGTAATGATGCATCACACTGTAAATATAGCTTACAAGATTTTAACAATCTCAATCACAAAATGCAGTTGTTAATTGTTACATAAAGCTTCATACATGCAAGTATAACATACATGTAACTTTTTGGCAAAAATACTCTATGCTCAATAAATGAAGAGGAATGGAATTTTACACCTTGTATATAATAAGTTATTTTTTAACCACAATTTGTATGTGTCAGTTTAAGACGAAATCCGATAGAAGATGGAGCAATTTCAGGTTTTAGTGGACAAAAATCTGTACCAGAGTAATTTTAAATATTTTACAGTCATTTTTACATTTTTTTACAGCTAAATACATAAATAATTGCCTGAAATAACTCCGAAAAATAATTTCTCACGGGAACGAGAGAAAATAAATTTCAAAGTTCAGTGATTTTGTGGAAACAAAGGCAAAATTCCATCATCAGTTTCATTTCACCAAAACTTTTAAGCGTTTCATACGAAGTTCAACATTCGTTTTCGACGTTTGGTGTTGCTAGAAATGAATTGTTTTGAGAAGATATTTAAAAGAGCCCTACAGAAATTTGCAATACAATGTAAATAATCTTGGTACAAGATTTTTGTCCACTTGTTACTCCAACGTCTGGCGGATTCCGTCTTAACATGTCTAAATTGTGCACTCATCAATGCACTACATTCCCAAGTTGAAAATTCAATCTTTACAAACATAAAGAAACTAAGAAAACAGTGAAGGTAATTCCATTCTCTGTCAATTAATTTTTTACATTCTGCACAGTTCATAAATATGAAATAATTATTAAATATAAGATGCTCATTTGGTTAGAGTTTGCCTTTACTTTCACTGAAGACTTATGAAGCAAACTGATTACCAAATTTTATTTCAACAACATCAAGACATTAAACTCCTTGACAAAATTTTAAAAATGTTTATATACTCACGAACAGAAACGAGAATGCTTATATAAATCATGCAGTTAAAATTAAACTTTCCACAATGACAATCTTAATAAGCTACATTAATTAAATATAATTCTTCTCAGGGCAAAAATGCACTAACTGGTCAGCAAAACATTTGTAATTTCTAAGTTAAACTACATATTCCAATATTTATTTCGTTCACTTCACTCCTTCATTGACAAACGGTCGAAACATCTTTGTATAAAAATAAATATAAACGTTGTTTTAACGTTTAAATAATGTCAGTGTCAAACAAAACTTCGAAATATGTATACTACTCCTTCACAATTATTTTAAAAATGTTTTACTATCATGAACAGTAACGAGGATGCATATATCATGCAGTTATATACATGTATTTTAAATATACTTCTTCTAAAAGACACACTAAAAGGTCAGCAGCACATTTGTCATTTTGTAATTTCTAAGTTAAACTTCATGTTCCAATATTTATTTCATTCACAAGACATAAAATAAAATACAAATAATGAGCATTTCATATCTTTACCTCTAACATCTGTGCCAAACTTCATCTTATTCTGTAGCTTCACAACCTTTCTCATTCCTTCCAATGTTAGAGGATTACCAGCCACAAACAGCCATACCAGCTTCTTCAGTTCACCAATCTCATCAGGCAATGTAGTCAACTGGTTATATCTCAAGTACAGTGCCCGGAGATTCTTGATATGTTTCATGTTTGAAGTAGCACACACAACTGATTGTTATCCACACTAAGCCCGGTCAGGTTACTCAACTCACAAATACTGTGAGGAAGTTCTCTCAACTGGTTCCCGTGTAACATCAGCGTTCTCAGATTTTTCAGCTTGTTAATACTTGTTGGTAATTCTTTCAGATAATTAAATGACAAGTCAAGTCTCTTCAATTCAGTCAGGTCAGTAACAGCTTCAGGAACTTTTGACAACCCTTTATCACTCAGATTTAACTCCCTTCGTCCACGATAGTCTGTCTTAATCATCTTCCTGAGCTTCTCGGCTGAAATATTCTCCATCTTCAATTTTTACAGTGATACTTACAACTGTTAACGTTTGAATG
>JAHPZR010023712.1:25000-32648 GCA_019787425.1 Platygyra sinensis
AAAACGTAATGAAGTGACTACAAGACATAATGAAGAAACCACAAAACGTAATGAAGTGACTACAACACATAATGAAGAAACCACATAAAATAATGATAAACAACCACATAAGACAGTTATGGCTTTCTATAAGGAAGGGTGTGGACTTGTGGATTGTGGAAGGGAGAGAATGTGAATGAAGTGGAAGAAGAAGAAAAGAAAATGACTGACGAGGAAAAACAGCACAGGTTTCTTTTAAACGATTAAATTCTTTATGGATAGAGACTATTAGAAAAGTGGTAATGGGGGAGGGGGGATTTTAGCTCGCATTGATTTTGTTTTGCTTGTTAAGTATGCAAGATTTTTTTTTTGTCCACTGCAACCCTTAACAAGAATTTGTTTTAATCTGCTTTCTACCATAATACCTATATGAGGCAATCTTCGCTCGCTCGGTGGGACGGCCCACAGAAAGCGACTCCAAAGTGTTGCCTACGCCGAAGTCTTTGAGGGATTCCTTGGCCTGCAGAACAGGCAGATTAGCGGGGCAGAGAGCAAAACGCGATACACGAGCGAGAAGCTCCAGATTTTTTCGTCTGGCGACTCGCGCTCGTGGTCGCGCTCCGTGCACAGGGGATCCTCATGAGCGGGAAGCGCCATATTTTTTTTTGTCTACCACCTCGCGCTCGTGGTAGCGCTCCACGCTGGTGGATTGCGTTTCGCTCTCTGCCCCGCGGATCCGCCTGTTTTGCAGGCTAAGGGGTTTCGATAAAACCCTGGGTGCTGTCCATTATGCCAAACTGACCAGCAAGAGACAAGTCAGAGATCAGACATTTTCTGATTAAACCGGGCCAACCAATAGAAATGGCTCTTACCTTTTTAAATTCTTTCTCCGAATTCCCTAATTAGGGCAAAGAAACGCTTTGTCTAAAATGGAACGGCGAATTTATAATGGTAATTGAACTGAGTGGAGTGCAATTTGGCCTGAAATCATACGCGTGATTTCAAAATCGAACGACTGCACGATGCCTAGCTGTGGATAGTTTTTCCCTTTTAAATACCGTTCAATGGCACTTTTTACGATAACTGCAGAAATTCACGCGCGCTCATTGGTTAATTTTTATTATCAATATGCTGACAGACACATGAATTTGAAATTCATGCGACACGTCAGCGAGCGAGAGCACGCAAGTCGACAATTTGTTATCGTAAAAAACAAATTGATGTCAGTTTTTAATGCGTCTGTCCTGTTATTGACAATGAATTTCGTCATAACATTGTCAAAGTAGTCTGCATATCCACTCGGCTATCGCCTCGTGGATCCACAGCTACTTTGACAATGTCATAACGAGATTTATGATCAATAACAGGACAGACGCATAAAAAACTGACGTCAATTTGTTAACTGCATGATTTTACGGGATTCAGGCTCTTTAGTATCTCTGCTTCTTTTTGTGACCTCTGCCTGCAACTTTATAGTTGGGAACTTGTCAAGTTCGTGTTGTGCCGTTTGTTTCAAGATATATTTTTTTAAGATGGAGTTCATTCACTGTTTTGTGGAGGGGGTCGAAACACTACGTATGGTTATTCACAGCGATAGAGTTGAGCTCTTGCATTGCTTCGTTTGAAACTACCGCGAACCTGGAAACATGTACCTTCTTGAGATGGCTATGAATTTGTTTTTGTGTGGTTTTCGTTTGTTTATGTTTTGCTGAACTCGTTA
Organism: Platygyra sinensis; assembly: GCA_019787425.1. Lineage (NCBI taxonomy): Eukaryota > Metazoa > Cnidaria > Anthozoa > Scleractinia > Merulinidae > Platygyra > Platygyra sinensis. The sequence continues at coordinate 26,700 of JAHPZR010023712.1, forward strand.
TCACACGAATCTTGAGCAGATGTTGAAGAAAGAACGCCAAAATATTCGTCAAATGGACACTGAATGTTGGAAACTTCTTGTAAAGAAGGTCTTCAGTCAATTGTCTTAAAAAAGAAAAGACAACAACAACAAAGTTTTGACCTGTAGTTGCAAAATTCGCAACACAGTGGCTTTTTGTCATTCATTTTCCTAAAATTTTATTGGTTACATCAAACTAACCTTAAAATCTGATTGCTTGTTTTGTTTTACTGTCCCATTCTCATTGGCTGAGAAAAAGGTGCGTTTTAGAGCAAAAAATAGTGCGATTCGTGAATAAATCGCACCCCTGAGAGCCAATCAGATTGCAAGGACAACCAGTGATTTCAAAATGGATTTAATAAAGGTCGGAATATTCCGACCGAAATATGTGGACCACCTCCAGAGGTGATCCCAAATAGTTCGGTCAGAAGAAACCGAAACGAACCTTTCCATTTGAATTCCGACCGAAAATTTCCGGAATCTTGCACCCCTGACTCCCCGGTCAGCTGACCCCCCCCACTGACCCTCTACTGACCCCCTATAAAATCAAAAAAATATAAAGATGATTACTACAACTCAAAAATCACTGAGTTAGAGGAAAATGCAGAAGTCTCGGATAAAAAAACGCTTTTGGGAATGTTTAAAATCAATGGTTGACACACAAAAAGATAAAGATCTCAGAGAATAACTGGTTAACATACTTTCGTTCCCTTCACTCGAACAGTCCTCTAGGTCCTATTCAGCAGTCAATAATGGATGGTCTAAACCTTCGAGAACTTCAAAAAGAGCAGTTTCCCTCTTTAGACTACTTGAACACTGAAAATCATGTGAAATATTTATAGCCGCTAAAAGATTGCAAAATAACAAATCGGCGTTCTCGGACAAAATAAAAACGAAATGATCAAAGCCGGCTAGTCTTCAAGAAATGATGCCCGCGTATCTTAAACTCTTCAACTGAATTCTTACTTCAGGTATAATGTCTAACACCTGGTGTCACGGTCTTATTATACCAATTTATAAATCAGGAGGAAGAAATGAGCCATCAAACTACCGAGGAATTTGTGTCTCCAGCTGTTTAGGAAAATTATTTTGTGCTACTGTTAAATCAGCGACTGCTTGAGCATGTCAATTCTCTCAATATTTTACACAATTCCCAGATTGGTTTTCTACCCAAAAATCGAACAGCAGACCATGTTCTTACATTGAGAACTCTGATAGATAAATACGTGTATCATCACAACGAAAAAATTTATGCTTGTTTTGTCGCCTTCAAAAAAGCTTTCGACCCAGTTTGGCATGACGGACTTTTATTTAAGTTTTTACAAATTAACGTCGGTGGCCCTTTTTTCAATTTAATAAAGAGCTTGTATTCTAACTCTGCATGCTCCATACAAATTGGTCAAAATCAAACAGGGCCCTTTCCATACATGAGAGGGGTTCGCAAAGGTTGTATTTTGAGCCCGTTACTGTTTAACCTCTTTATAAATGAAATACCATTGTCTTTTGAAAGTATTCTATCTGATCCCTTTGTCCTACCAAACGGCGCAAAATTAAATTCTCTTTTATATGCAGATGATTTAGTCATATTGTCAAGATCAAAAAAGCACTGCAAAATTGCCTTAACACTCTATCGTCTTATTGCAGTACATGGTTATTGAGTATCAATCCAAAAAATCAAAGTTATGATCTTTCAAAAACGTGCTAAGAAATATATTGACTCTAATTTTCATATCAACAACGAACCTGTTGAAATTGTTTAAAATTATACCTATTTAGGAACAGTCATTTCACCGTCTTCAACGGGTAACTTTTCATTGGCACTTGACAAATAAGTGAAAGAAAAGGCCCTTCACGCCCCAGGGATGTTACTAAAACGGGGAATGGGGAATGGGGAATGGGGAATGGGAAATGGGGAATGGGGAATGGGGAATGGGAAATTGAAATGGGAAATTGAAAATGAGAAATTGATAATTTTTTTACATTAACTTTTTATAACGTGGAAGAAATTTTTTCAGCGGCAATTATCAATACCCACATTTTATTTTTCAAACGTTTTTCTGCAAAAATAAGAAGATTCATCTTTTTTCGGCTCGTGAGTGGGCGGAATTCAACAAATGCCACAATCTGATTTGTTCCTGGAGTGGATGGAATTTTCTCATACGGACCGCTACAGACGGCGGGATCCATCAGTTGATCTATTTTCGTGAATGAATTAGCGTTTATCGTCATTCTTTCGCCCTTATAATTTTTTTACACTTCCATAGACGATTAATCAATGCAAGCTTATCTCTATTCACCTTTAGACGGCAAGGAAAGCTAAGGTGAGTAAATTCCATTGAATATTTTAATTTGAAGTCGTGAGAGTTTGTTTGGCTGTTTCTTGCTCGGCGCTGTAATGGCGCGTAATCCTGTGTGTTTCTCTGTACAATTTTAGTAAAAACTGAGTCAATTTCAGTCGAGTTTCCCTCTCTAATCGTTGCTGTATTTGAGAGAATTGCTGTGGAGTACACTTAACAAATTTTCTCGCTATTTGCTACTCAATTTACGGTCGACTGATTGGCAATGATCCACAAAAACTGTTTTTGTAGTACAACTTCAATCTTTGCACGAAATTTCACACCAGGAAAACAAATCTCGGGCTTGAAAATGCATTTTCAAGACCTCGGTCACAGTTTTTCCTTATACCGGCCAATAACATTTTTATCGATCTTTTTCTTATTGCCGTAAACTGGCTTACTAGTGGGTCTGTTTACGTAACTTTGCCATTGAATCGGCTTACCAGCCGTCTACAAAACCATTCGCAAAAAATCTAACGAGCGAGGAACGAGCGAGTAAATGAGATACTATACGAAGAAAGATGTATTAAAGGACGGATTTATTTCAAACTACTTTATGTTAGTGCATTTAGTTCCCCAGTTAAGGTCACCAAAATTGTTTTTCCTGGTGTGAAATTTCGTGCAAAGTTTGAAGTTGTACTACAAAAACAGTTTTTGTGGATCATTGCCAATCAGTCGACCGTAAATTGAGTAGCAAATAGCGAGAAAATTTGTTAAGTGTACTCCACAGCAATTCTCTCAAATACAGCAACGATTAGAGAGGGAAACTCGACTGAAATTGACTCAGTTTTTACTAAAATTGTACAGAGAAACACACAGGATTACGCGCCATTACAGCGCCGAGCAAGAAACAGCCAAACAAACTCTCACGACTTCAAATTAAAATATTCAATGGAATTTACTCACCTTAGCTTTCCTTGCCGTCTAAAGGTGAATAGAGATAAGCTTGCATTGATTAATCGTCTATGGAAGTGTAAAAAAATTATAAGGGCGAAAGAATGACGATAAACGCTAATTCATTCACGAAAATAGATCAACTGATGGATCCCGCCCTCTGTAGCGGTCCGTATGAGAAAATTCCACCCACTCCAGGAACAAATCAGATTGTGGCATTTGTTGAATTCCGCCCACTCACGAGCCGAAAAAAGATGAATCTTCTTATTTTTGCAGAAAAACGTTTGAAAAATAAAATGTGGGTATTGATAATTGCCGCTGAAAAAAATTTCTTCCACGTTATAAAAAGTTAATGTAAAAAAATTATCAATTTCTCATTTTCAATTTCCCATTTCAATTTCCCATTCCCCATTCCCCATTCCCCATTCCCCATTCCCCATTCCCCATTCCCCATTCCCCATTCCCCATTCCCCATTCCCCATTCCCCATTCCCCATTCCCCATTCCCCATTCCCCATTTACCATTCCCCGTTTTAGTAACATCCCCCTTTTCAGTCTTAGAAAACACGCAAATCTCAACAAACTATCTCCATTCTTAGCGAATAAAATTTTCGACGGAGCCTCGACGCAATGATCTCCCCAACTTTGACTTATAACAGTGAAGTCTAGGGTGCATATACAAAATCTGATCTCAAGTCTTGGGACAGTACCCAGATCGAAAAATCACATCTCCAATTCTGTAAACATTATTTAGAAGTAAGCAATAAGGCATCCAATGTAGCATGTACAGCTGAACTTGGTAGGTTTCCTCTCATTATAGCTATCAATCAGAAAATCATGAATTAACTCCTCATATCTTCTAAGTAAGGATAACTGCTCTATTGTTAAACAAATCTTTCTCATGTCGCAAGATCTTCATCATGTCACACTGGTGAAAATAGTTATTATTCAAATGTAATAAGTATGTCTGATTATTATGATTTCCCTTGTTTTGATCTTACGTACTTAAGGACGGCTGCCTACTAATTCAAAGGTATTTTTGCGCGGTTACTGAATATGGCGGGGAAAGCAAATCATAGCGAGTGCTATTGAAATCCGAAAAGAAAAATTGGGGGGTTACCCACGCATTTTTCGAAGGATAATTAATCAGCAATATTTGTAAAAAGCTTTAAAATACAAAGCAACGTATGGCGTTGTTTTTTCCCAGTTGAAGCTTAATTATCTCTGAAAAATGCCGTGGTTACCCCCCAATTTTCTTTTTGGATACCAAAGCACTTGCTAAGTTCTACTTTCTCCGCATAGTTTTGAACCCGCGCAAAATATCCCTGGTGTTATAAGCACCACCCATAGGAAATCCGAGTATCTCGAGATGCGCAGACCGTATGCGCAGTAACACAGTAGTAGGCCACCGTCCTTAACTAACGTTAAAATCGAACATTATGTTGGCCTAATGCAGCAAAAGTATATGTCTAATATTGGGCAACATACCATGCAAAAACTCTACTAAACTGGAATTTTTCAAACACTTTTAAGAACGATTATACACCCTCCTCTTATTTAGGCCTGACCAACAAGCTAGCGAAAGAAAAGAACTAGTAAAATTAAGGATAGGCAAAGATGAAAGACGCAAAACCGCAGACCAATCATCGCAAGGTTCTTGCGATACAAAGATTGCGAGCAGATCCTTTCTCTGGTCCACCGACTAAGAAGCACTGGTTACAAAATGTACCAAGACCTGCCTACGGTATTGTTGAAAGAAGGATGAAAGCAAATGGACACCTTCAAAACTGCCAAAAGGAACAACTAAAATACCAGCTTCATTCAGTAAGTCTCAAACCTGACACAAACTTTATATAAGAGGGAGGTATTTGCTGTATCCATCCCGAACATCGCAGCTCAGTTGCAGTTTTCAAGGCCATTCCTGTAAGGCCTTGTTTAAATTTATTTGTAAGTGCTTTACTAATTTTTGTAGTTTAATCCATGTAATAATGTATATAAATGTATAACACCTTTGAAAACCTTGAACATTAAGTGCGTTTTCCGTCAACACCAGAGGCCCTCAACAAGTCTATTAATTCAATTCAATTCAATTCAATTCAATTTATTTATTTATCACTTTATATTTAAAAAAGTCGGTCAGTCTCGCCCACAAATAGCAAGGCTAATCGCATGGGCGGAGCAACACACAGTCCGTGCTGGTTAAAATGTTAATTTTAGGTTACAACAATATTACTTAAATACGATATTAAATGAAAGGAATAAAAGAAAATGAAAAAACAAGGATGACACGAAAACGAAAAACAGGAGGATCTGATGAAGTTTAAGAAGGTCTAACAAAAAAGGTCTATAAAGCGCCGGTCCGTTTTCAGATGGATCATCCACAACCAAAATGTACACTTCACAGTTCTGCAACAAACGCACAGTTCGAAACTTAGCGCTGACGCTATGGTCAGCCGAATGGGGTGGCAGGTTTTCTTCAGCCATGGTACAACGAACAGCAAAGGAGTAACGATACTCATAAATCCAAAACTTGATTGCAAAGTGGAAACTGAATGTATTTTAGACAACAATGGCAGATTTATTATCTTGGACGTAGCCTTCGAGGACTCACACATAATATTAGTTAATATTACGGCCCAAATGACCTAAACCAACAAGTCAAATTCTTTAAAACTGATACAACATCACCTGCAAGACTTCTA
>JAHPZR010023716.1:0-13938 GCA_019787425.1 Platygyra sinensis
GACTTTTAATCAATTAATATAAAAACTCGTCCCAGTCCTCTATGTTTCTGTCGCATGTAGTCCAAGCCTGCACTCAGCGGATTCTCCCCACTCGAGAGGGGTCGAGGAGAGGCACTGGGAATGAGAGCGCCATTTTATTTAGCCATTTTGATCAGGGTTTTTAGATCTCAAGCGATTTTTCCTCTGAACTGGGTATCGGAAAAATTCAAGCCTAGTTTGAAACATGTCAGATCACAAGCAAGGGTAGGCGTTCTATACTTAGAACGAAGTGACTATTATTTGGTCGAACGACATTACTTAAGGGAATATCCAGGTACTTTCTTGAAAAGATTAAAAGGTGAGCAATCTGATAGAGATTTTTCTAATTTTTCATCGTTGATAGCGGTAAGTTTTAGGGTTGAGTACAGTTTTACAGTGTAAGTAAGCTTATTTTACACTAGATTTTTTATTCGGTCAGCAGACTACAGACCAAAAGGTAAAAATCAGTCCGCATAATGCAGACCGAGGGTAAAATGCAATAACTGAAATATGTTACTATTTCCACCTTTGAAACCTAACCGTAAACAGGGTAACTGGAGCATTAGCTTGAACATAGTTAGTATGGACTGAATAATGATGTAATACCACCAGTTCTGTTAATATAAGAATAATGATAATAATAACAATAACAATAATAATCGAACCCGAGACACATTGGTGGGAGGCGAGCGCTCTCACTGCTGTGCCATCCCTGCTCCCCGAATTAAAACTCTAGCTACCATTTGGCGAAACGCTTCTATCAATCATGCATTCCTTATATGGTGTTATAGGAATGCCAGTTTTGTTTTCGAAAATGATTCAGCCACTGTGTATCCTGTTCATTCAACATGGTTGCTTGTTATTCCTGTTTACTTCTTTTTTCACCAACCGTCCATTTGTCTTGCTTATCACGTCTGTGATGGCTAATCAACCATGGCGGTGCAGTATTTCTGTACATGTAGATTCTTGAAATTTTTTTTGTAAATCTAATGCCATAATGTTCACACTAGACTCCTGCATGAGCAAAACACCACTTGCCAAACTAAACTTAGAGAACAACAAGCAACCATGTTGAACAAAGAGGCTACACAGTGGCCACCATATGTTGAAAACAAAAGGGGCATCAATATGTGTATAACACCATATAAGGAATAGATGATAGACGTTTCGAATAATAGGCATTATTTGTATTTAACTCCAGTGAGAGATCTGGGGCGAGTTTGCTGACATGCGCTGTACACAGCTTGTCTGCCATGTGCTTGTACACAACCGAGCTTCGTTCAAATGCCAAATGCCCGGGAGAGTTTTCATGTGTGGCTCGCATATCAATGAAATTGGTAGTACATGTAAGATCAGTGTCTGATACTGTTATAATTGTAACACAATATGTGCTTTTGAACTCTGTATTCTGCAGTCTGCATTTTTATCTCAGTCTACATTTTACTCCGGTCTGCGGCAGCCCACAGTCTGTGTTTTAGGGTGATGATTTTCAGGTTGATTTCCAGCAAAGTGAAAGTGAAGTCTGAACATCTTTTTACATTACTACGTGTAAATTACATAGGCCTTCAAAGAGTATTCGACTGTACAGTCATTACCATGGCCCTTTCATGAGATAGCCACAGAATGATTAAAATAAAACAGCTTAAGTGTTTGATCTTTGTAAGCATTCTACTCCCATAATTTATTGAAGTGGTTGGTGTTAAAGTTAAATGTTAGCTTAATTTTTAAATTTCAATGTCAGTTTTCTTTGGTTTTCTGGTCTCCTCCATGGCAGATTGAAAAAAGGACTAAGGGTTCGTTTCTTTAAGAAAATCCAAGACTGGATTCTTAAATCTAAAAGAATCCGAAAAACGTATTTTGTGTTTCTTTTCTGAACAGATCAATTCAAGATTTCTCGGATTATGGTGCATCAAAGGAACCGAAGAATCCACTCTGGAAGTGGATTCTTCGGTTCTTCTGACGCACCATGATCGGAGAAATCTTTGATTAATCTGTTTAGTAAAGAAACCCAAAATTCGTTTTCGGATTCTTTCGGATTTAAGAATCCAATCCTGGATTTTCTTAAAGAAGCGCACCCTAAATCTTCCCAGATGTGGCAGAACAAATTTTGAATGAATGTGATAAAGAAGATTCATCAGTTATTTAATCATTACAAGTCCACAGTGAACTAAACTAAATTTGGCAAAAGGAGCTATTTATGGTATTGTTTTGTAAGCTGTCCCCTCCATGGCTTGCAAAATATTGTGGAATTACCCTAGGGATAATCAAATTTCTGTAGGTCCCAGGATAGAATCTAGGTGTACATGTAGTTTATAACAAATTAGGTGGCTACTGTGTTATTTTTGTGACAGTAATTTTATAGTTCTTACCTGATAATATTATATGTACTTGTGGCTAAATGTAATTTAGGCGAAGTTAAAATCGAGGCAATGCGGGCAGCGGTCTTCGTCATGGCGGCTCAGACCTGCTGCGGGGCCGCCCGGTAAGTGGCAGGGGTTCTGGGTATTTACAGGGCTCAGATTTCTGAGGCTCATTGTGCAATTATTCGTGTTGCTTTTGCGAAGCCTTCGTGCTGTTCTGCTCGTTTAATCTGCTCTGTTTCTTCGTGCTCGTCCTTGACTCTTCGACTATGCATCGCCAAACGAACAACAGTGTGCAAACCGCCATGTTCTCGGGAGACTCCGCTTCTGGCGAAGAAATTCCGCCACCCGTTTCCGAAACTCCTGTGTCAGATGGCATTCCTTCGAGGCCAAGTGATCTGGGAGCGGTCGCGTCTGGGTCAACCGCCCCGGCGATTTCATCGGATCTCCTGGCAGTCATCACCCGTACGGTGCAAGCCGCCTTTGCTGCCGAGAGGGAGAAGGATCGGCTAGCTCAAACATCGTCATTGCCTTCGTCCTCCGTGATCTTGTCGTCGGGGGGCGTTCCTGCTGGCTTGCAATCGACGGCCGCGAACATGATGGCTTTGGGGAACCCGCTCGCCTTGTGCTCGGAGCCCTCAGGTATGCCTTACAATAATATCGCTGTACCCTCGTTTGTTACTACGTTTTGCGCTCCTCACATATCGCTGGCGACGTCGTGCTCGAACGTAGCGAGCAGTTTGGCGGCCCCGCTACGCGGTGTTGGGTCCTCGATTCCCCTCGCCCCTTCGCTGTTGTCGCCTCTTGATCAGCCCTTCGTGGTCGGCCCGGGCTTTTCACCGGTTCCTGGGAAATTAGTGGCCCAGATCGTGGCAGGCAAATTCTTCGAGTTAAGTGATTTGCTCTCGGCCAATCTCCAACTGACCGAGCCCGAGCCTCAACTGCTCTTGGACGGACGTTTAGTTCTCACGGCCCAACCAAAAAAGCAAAGACGCCGCATTGAGGACATAGCAAGCTGGTTGGAGGCTTTTACGATCTACACGTTGGTTCCGGTCTCCCATTTCTCCCATCGGTGGAGACACCTTACGCAGTATAAGTTGCTGATCTTACGTACGTACCGTCATTTTTCGGGGCAGGTGTGGCTTGCTTACGATCGCGCCTTTCGTGAGCATGCGGCCGCCATCAAGCTAACCGACTGGTCGAACATTAACGTGCAACTATTCAATTTCCACGCGGCAGGATCGTCGGTTCGAAATCAATTGGCCCAGTCGAGCGGGATCAAGCCGGAGCCAACTGGTTCTTCTTCCTCGTTGATTACCTGCATTTCGTGGAACAAGGGCCGGTGCACGGCGCCTTATGCACATTGCCACTTTGCGCACCGCTGTCGGCTTTGCTAGGGCGAACATCGTGCTCAGTCGTGCCCCAGCCAGTCGTCTCGACCCCCTGAGGATTCCAAGCGTCGAGCGTCGTCGCCAGCTCCGTCAAGCTCATCAAGTGCCAAATCTCGGCGTAGTTAATGGTTGACGTTCTTAGCCTCCTTGTTTAATTTGCGAACCTTGAAACGTTTTAGGCTGTCTTCCGTGTCCGTTCTACGCCTTTACTTAGTTTAGCCCTTGCCTATTTTAAGCCATATTATATATGTTTCACCATCATTGGACGTTGGCTTCGCTCGGGCCCTAGTTTAGTAATTAGTACCATGTTGTTATTGTCTAAGTTCCTTGATTACGTTGCCCGTGATTTTGCTTCGGTCGTGGTCGTAGCCCCACAATTTTCAACAACAACCAAATGTTAATTCCTGTAGAGTTCACCAGCTCAGTTTGTGTTGCTGGGAACGTACTGGTCCCATCGTGTGTTCCTCTTAGGGCTCTTTTATAAAGTTTTTCTTCCCTTTTAGTTCTCTGACTTGGTTAGATACACAATAAACCTTCTAGACATATTTAAGGTGTTCACGGTTTTATGAGTTTGACTGCAATTTAGTATTTCTTAAGTTTGCAAAATCGTGTTTCCTGTGTTTTAAGGATACACTAGTGGAAAAATTTGGCTTGAACCCCTAACAAGCAAGCTTCTCTTTTTCAAGGTGTGCATTAATTTATCACACCCACCTAAGTTAGACTTGGTCTTTCTTGTTTACTTTTTTTGCGAATGCTGTCTGACTCTGATTCAGTGAAACACTTCTTTTTGTTTTGCCCCAGGTATGCTGCTCAAAGTAATGTCTTCCTTACCTCTGCTGCTACTATTCTCGTTGAAACGTGGTCATTAAGCAGCAATGCTAGGAATATTAATTTTTCATTGTACTGAGCTCTGTAAACCAATGCAAAATATTTTGGCCAGTCTGAAGCTTGTGAAATTGCACAGCCTTTAGACCTAAAACTTTGAAAACTGTCTTCTTTATTTCTCAAATTAATTTGTTGTGTGACAGAGCAAACAAGAAATCCTCTGTGTCTGCTTTTTTCCAATTAATTAACTTTAAAAAGATCTTCCTTTCTTTACTGAGGCAATGTCATCCATTAATGCAATGGGCCTGTTAGGAAAACTATTTCAAATATTATCCTTGCAACCTTTTCATGAAATATATTATGATGACACTTCAGTGTGGACTGAAGAAAAGGGTTACACTTTTGCAGTATCTAAAAATTGTTTGCATTCCATCTAGTGGCTTTGCTTTTCTCCTCAGTTTGTGCTGAATGCGCTGGTCCAAATATAGACATCCTGATCTTCCCTTTAGGTCTTAAAACTGTTTACATTCCAGTTAGTAGCTTTTCTTTTATTGTCCTTAGTCTATTTTGAATGTGCTGGCTATTTATACACAAATTGTGATGTCAAGTGGCAAACATGTTTGTTTACATCTTGGTAAACATGCATATCCAGGGCTGTCATCAAGGGCTGTAACCTGTAGCACCTGTTACAGCTAAGAATGATTGATTTTCCCTTGATACTATGGGTGAAATTGCCTGTTGTCAAAAGAACTCACCCATAAAGTAAACAGATATCACTGACTATGTATGACTTACCATTAATGTAAATTTTACAGACGAATAGCCATCTTTCAGTGGAAATACAGAGTGTACTGTAATAAAGTCACCATTATGATGATGATGATGATGTTGATGATGATTATTATAATAATTTTTATTATTATAAATAAATTGGCTATGAGTGTGGAGAATAGGGCTACAGGTGACTAACAACTTAGTGACAACCCTCCCATATTTCCAAGCTTCCTCTATTTAAAGAACAGTCAGAAGATCTGATATTGATCTTGCCCTTAGGTCATGAAAGGTATGCAGTCTTGAGTGATAATATTAATAAGTAGTCTAGATTTAGAATGAGGATATAGCTTAGAATCACTTTGTTGTTAAATATAGCATCTTAAGCATTACCATCTGCCTCTTGAGGTGTCTTAACCCTTTGCCCCCTAAGAGTGCTAAATGGCAATCAATAACATTATTAACTTTGTGAAAATTGATGGATGTCTAGTGATGTAGCCAATTTGACTTGTAAAACAACATCTTATTTTGCAATATTTTTTCCCAAAAGTGATTTCTGTGCTATCACTATTTTTGTGTAATCCTATTTAAAAAGATGTTCTGTAACCTTTCACTGAAATTGACTATGGCAAATTGCAGATACCACTACAGTGTTTAAGCACTTTGGGACTGGAACCTTATTAACAAATTAAAGTGGTGAAAAACTGCATTGACCTGCGGCTCTACAGATGATTTGCATGCTCCCATTGGGGGGCATTTCATTTCAAAACTCTTGGTCTCTAGTTTAATAACCAGCTCTATATAAGCATCAATTTGACATAGGGGTTTAGGACAAAAGAAACTTACAAAAAATTTCAAGTTTGACCTGAAAGCCTTGGAGCCATGCTTGAATGTTATTGTTTTCAAGCAGAGCTCTGTTGGCTGTCGCAAATCAGAGCCCCATAACTACAGAAACAACCACATGCATGCATAGAAATAGAAAACCATACAACTCTCTTTTCATGGCCAACATGGTTAGTGGCGTGGATCGACGTCAGTTCAGTGGAACATGGTTGCCATACCCCACCTAAAGCCACGTCATGCAGCCTTGGTTTAATAATACATATATGATATTGAAAATCCATGTTGTGGTCAGTTGACAGCTGTCAAAACAAGGTATCTGCTGACCAGTATCATGTGACCATATCACTAGCTCAGGTTTTGAGCACATCAAAGGCATATACAATTGACTCATTCAGGTGGTGTAAATTTGTACATATATTTTATAACATAATCATGCATTGCTATTTGCTGTTATGTTGTGCATCCATCATTAGTTCAGTTTCTTTTCATAAAATATTTTATTAATACTACTTCTTAAAACTACTGGAATTCTACATAGCATCAGGACACTTCCCAAAAGTGACTAAGATACAGTTAAAGGTATGACAGAAGTACAGCATTAAAAACAGCATATGGGAATGAAATGACTAAATCAATCAGTCTGGCATAAATGTTAAAAACAACATTTTATTGATGAATACTTACATGTAAGCTTTCAATAATAATTCCATAATTCAATTTCAATAAGTGATGTGCTTTTTTTTATTTACTATACTAAGACTGTGGACTACAGGAACTGTCAATTTACTGTGACTCCATTAGTTATAAAATTATGTTAAAATGATAAGTTAGCTCTAAGTAAGTTATACTATGTACACTCTCATGTTATTATGCAGAGGTACATTTGGTCAGCCAAGCTTACATATGCTTACTAACATTGATAACATTACAGCTAAATGGATAAGAAACAATTATCCTAAATGCAACAGAGCTGAACTCGTAACCCACCCAAAAAAATTGAAAAATGATGACCATGTTTCCCCGACCAAATACAGTGGCACTAATGAAATCAAATACCAAATCAAACTGAGTGTAGAGCTTTCTTTGCATGCAGGATCACTGGTTGATGCAGAAAAAAATAGTTCATGTTGCAAGGGGAGATATGGAGTTGCTACCAGGTATTAGAAGAGCCAAGGGGTTTAGTATTTAGGTTAATTACACATTCCATACTTGCTGCATCAGCCAGTCTAGCGCAGTACTGACCATCCACTTGAAATTTCAACCACAACAAAACGGAAGAAAACTAAATATGCATATCACTACGCCTGAATCAAACAAAAGATTGCAGAAATGTTGCTCAAAATTCGCTAAAGATTAACTGTACATACATACATACATACATACATACATACATACATACATGAACTTTATTTAAACTCGAATTTCAGGGTAGCCTGATAGGCTAATATCTTCGAGAACAAAAAACAGAAAGTCTATCTACATACACAAAAATCTACATACATACATAAAATAAATCTATATACATGCTTAAAAATCTATTTACATACATGAAAAAATGTCAATCATACTATCAAATCTAAAAGGAGATTGCTTCCAGGAGTTATTCCAGTTAAAGCCAAGAAATGCATTTAGAAGCCGGAAAACGCCCAAAATCTCCAAAGATTTGCGGCGTTTGAGTTTTAACAATTATTGGTGCTAAAGCATTGAACATTATTTTGCTGACGGCTTTGCAGTCAAATTTTTCGGCCGTAGTTTTACCAGTTTTTACCGATAACCTTAAAAGAAATTCAGCCAGGCATTTTACCAAACCCAATAAATTGAGCAATCAAAACGAAGCAGTCTTTATAATTTGTAGACGCAGCATGACAACATTAAGCTGACGAGCGTCAAGAGCTGTCAAACAGCAAATTAAACGATGCTTTTCCTTCTTCAAAACTGTAAACAGAAAAAGAAATTACAGCAGTCTACGAGATGGCTGTCCCCACTAAAACAAAGAAAACTTTAAAACGTAATAAAACTGTAATCTCTCGAGACGTTATTGATAGGGCGAGAAACGACAGAAAAATTAAGCTTTGTTTACAACACTAGAAAATCAAGGACACTTTAAACCTTCTATTGAACTTATAAACTTATAAACTTATATCGCTGAAGCAACTGGACATATTTTTTTATGGAAAACGCAAACGTTTCTAAGACTTATGTAATAAAGTCGCTTACCACAATTTGACAGTTCACTTCAGTGTGAATCCTACACATACAGCCCTACTTCTCTAATTGAGATTTCGTTTCGAAATACCCCTAAGTAGTAGGGGAAGAGTCTAGCAAATATTGTTTTTTTCTTGGCACGTTTTTTTGGGTGGTGACTCTTCCCCTACAACTCTGTCTTAACTCAGGTATTCACACTCTCGGGTCCTAAATGCATTTAGGGCCGAGAAACATCGTAATTGTGCATTTTTCCATGAGACGTAAAAATCCTCGGTTTTCTGCTCTACCAATACTGCCATTGAGCGCCGCTTTGAAACGCTGCCAGGTGATTTCGTTCTGTTTCTTCAACATGCCTTTGGTGCTAAACTTCTTTTTTCGCCGTTGACAAAGTAACATTTCGAGCACAGCGCGATCATCCCGCTACCTTCAGATTCCAGTTTCAACAGCCCAGGCGTGCGCCCCCTCCACTTGTCCCATGCCAGCCACTGCTTCTTTGTCGCCTCAAATTCTGCACGCAGCTCTGGGCGGACGATGTCTTCAAGCTTATCGCCTGAGATGGCCATGTAGTTGCTGTCTGTGTCCATCTGGATCAGCTCAAAGTCACGGCGATCAACATATCTGTCCAAGAAGTCCTAGTAAAACTCGAGCATCCTAAGCTTGGCCAACTGATACACCGCGATCCCTATCTGGAATGGACGTCTGATCAAGATTCGTGGCTTCCGGCTTTCTAGCTCATAAGCCCGCCCTATCTCGTCCAGGTCTTCGAAGTACGCTTGAGACTAACTTTTCAGCTTGCCAGCCCAGTGGCTACGTGACACGTTTGATTCACCCGCCAAAATAAATTTTTCACTAGCCGGATTCTCTAATATCCATCATCATGTCAAGTCAAGTAAATGCTAGCCTGTGTAGCTAGCAGAATGCTTTGTATGAACAACTGGCAAGTACAAAGTTTTTGTGCCCTTGATCCTCACAGAACCGCCATCAAAACTTCGGAACTAGCACGCCAGAAACTTACCATCGAAAAACATTCCTCTCTTTCAAAATGCTGATTCACGATTTCTCGTGAACTTAATAATTTGTTCCATTTTAACTTTATTTACAAGTTGCAAACATAGGCATCATTCAAATTTTCAGTCCATCCAAAAAGTAGGCAGCTATTTCCATTTTATTTCTCTGATATCCCGCTCAGAACTGACCTACTATCATTCGGAGTAACCGGTGCAGTATTCAAAATAGCCGGTGAAATGCTCCGGTTGCTGGCTTATTTTGACAACCCTGAAGTATGAAGCTTAATTGGAATTTCCAGTGGGGTGGGGGGTGAGGAGTGGGGTCTAAAAGAAAATCTCTTCTGTAGGGGAGGTATAGATATTTTCTGGAACTACACATTATAGTACCAGTAAACCCTGTTTGATTGATGATCACTACCAATTTCAAGGAATATATGCTATAGTAATGTCAAACTACAGTGGAACTTTGATATAATGAAGGGCAATGTGATTGGCAAAATATGTTTGCTCTGACAAGGTTTTGTTGTATCAAAGTTTTTTTCTGCATAGTTTACTGTTACTAGGGCCACAAAAATATTTTGTTATACTGAGGACTTCTTCATATAGAGGTTTGTTAAATCAAGGTTCCACTGTGCTAACGACATTCCTTCCAGAGGTGAATAAATGAATTCCATAATTGAAAATCAAGTTTCATTACTCATTTTGATAGTCAGGTTAAGAGCTGAAAATTCAAAACAATGCTGAATTTGATACTCAAATTTTGCTTGAATTAAAGGGCCCTAGTCAGCCATACCTTTGTTTTTGTTTACATGTGAGAATTTGGCTATTACAGTGTACCAGTATATTTTATTCGGAGCCTGTCAAAACAAAGAAAAATCACTGTAGAACTACTCAAGATAATTAAACATACCTTCTGGAACACAGCTTACAGTAAAACAATAAGGACTCGCTTCACCATGCTATATCAATAATTTCGATGTCATCGAAAATGGCAGAGGCTGACTGGGGTCCTTTAATGCACATTAAGTCAAATGCATCACATCTTGCAAAAAATAAAGGGCTTCTAGAGCTTGCATACATTGGTCAGTGCAACATGAAACATCTTGTATAGCCTTGAACATTGTTGCTTGAATTGTCTTTAACGTGTTTAAGCCTGCAAACTCTGGCCCTCACATCCTTTCATACTTTGTTTGCACTGTGAACTTTATTATGCAACACAACTCTCTCTTCTCTCAAAGGCATCTTGAGTATGTTCTCACATGCTTTTATAGAAACACTGGTGCTTACAATGTAGTTTTCCAAATGTGATACAAACCTTTTGTTATTCAATCCACTCAACACTTAGTGTTGATCTCAGGTTTTGGTTTGAATTTTCAGCTCTTTGTTTTGAGGTTACCTTGTACCTTTCAGGGTATCTTGCACCCACTCCATTTAGCATGTCTAATTAAAGGCAATAAAGCTGGCTATCGATCTACATGTGTACCAAAAAATTGGAAATATAATGAATTGTCAAATTTTTTAGGGCTTCTCTATGCAAGCATCTAAATCACTTTTTGAAAGCTGAGTCAAAGGGAGTCTGCCTCAAATTTTGGACAGTAGCTAGTTTAACATTCATGTCTGCAAATTTTTATTTTGAGACATTTTATTCCCCGAGAGTGATTTTTTGTACTGTCACTTCATGTTGATTCTTTAATCGAATATATCCGGTGAAAGTCTTTGGTACAGTTGTATAGTTTGATAACCAGCTCTGTAAGTTTTAATTTGATATGAGGTTAACATAATTATAGTGTCTACAGATTAAACTGGATGCACTACATCCCTTTTGTGTGATATACCTCTAAAGGCATATGCGGGTGATTTAAAAGTGAGAAAATTCTAACAACTTTTTATCACACCAGATATTACCAGTAAATCAGACCACAGTTCAATGTTATTAAATGCTTTTCCATATTTCATTGCATAAAATTACATTTAGGGATAAAAAATCAAATGACATTGACATACAATGAATGCTTTCAAAACTGTGTGAAAAAGTTTTGCTGAATAATTTCATTTTAAATGCTACTGCATAGGAGTTCAATACTTTATTGGTACATTGTAGACACATATGTATAGACAAAAATGTAAAGGAAGTATCTAGTGCTGTTATGACTTTACAGTCATGTTTAATAAAGTGCATTGTGAAATATCTATTTTGTCTCTCAGTCTCTTTGTTTTGCTTAAGGTAATTCCCTTGAAATTGTTCTACTATCAAACTTTTTTTGAAACTTGGCGTAATGAACATTCATGATATGAACATAATAAAAATGCAATAAAAAAATGGGGTCACCGTGCTTGTTTACGCGTCACCAAGCTCTTAAAATGGGTTTTTTTACTGGTTGCGCGTTAAAAGTTCGAATTACCTTCATACAGAATTAAATCTTGGTTACTTGAAAGGCACAAAGTTTTGTCTTGAAAGTAAAGCTTCATTTATTGACATAAGCAGTATTGCTTCATTTAAGCCGTTTTTGATTGCCTGGTTGCGAGAATATTGCACTTTTTAGGACAGTTCCGTGGTTAACTCAAGTCCTCGCCTTGGCCAAAATACACCCAGTTGGGAACTATTTTCTAAAAAAAAATTATGTTCTACTATCAAACTTTTTTTCCTCTTCAGATATGTTCTTCATTAGACTGTTCTTAGCAAATACCCGAAAAAAAAATCGGGGGTCACCGTGCTCGTTTAAAAGAAA
This sequence comes from Platygyra sinensis, assembly GCA_019787425.1. NCBI lineage: Eukaryota > Metazoa > Cnidaria > Anthozoa > Scleractinia > Merulinidae > Platygyra > Platygyra sinensis. Next base: position 12,150 of record JAHPZR010023716.1, read on the forward strand.
AGAAGAATTTATTCCGTTATCGGGCTTAGTTTGAGGGAAATCTCTTACGTTTTGCACGTGCACGCGCTCATGTGCACGCGCTGATGACGCGAAAATCGTGCGCAGTAGGGATGCGCAATGCAATACTAAGGAATTACCTTAAGAGTTTAACTTTTCAGCTTACCACTGAAAGGATAAACTTACACATACATTTAATTTCATGTTTTGATAGTGTTTCGGTGTTCAATTGAATTGGATTGGGCAGCTCATTATTAATTACCGCAACTTGAGATACATTTCCTTCAAGCACCGAGTTTCGAAAATTTGATGTATATCCAGTAGATCCGCCATTGTGATGCTCCAATATATTATTGTACACACAAGGCCTTTTCGAAATAAAACTAGCTTATAGAATGTAAATTCGAATGAATTACATCTTTAAGCAATCTTTAGGCCAATAGTAAGTATTTGACGTTAAGTATATCTATACCTTAATCCCGCTTAAAGGAGCATAAATCTGGCTTTGACCAACTTTACAGCAAGTATAAGATTTGGCGTAAATCTGAGATCGAAGGAATTTAAGCCAAACGTAAAGTTGGCTTAAAAGTTTTAGTCTCTTTAATTTAACTTTAAACATAGGCGTAAAGTTAGTGTAAAGTTCAGCTTTAAAAAATGTAAAGGGCGCGTAAAGCTGTTTAAATTACAAATTTACTACAGCTTTACGCTAGCTTTACACCGCAGTAAAGCTGTCTTTTCATGCTGTGTCAGTGCTCTGTCCACCATCTTCTCATCTTTCGTGTATATCACGCGAGTCTGCCTCTCAAGAACCTCGATTAGCTTCCCGTAGCTGGTATTTCCCAACAGCTTAAATATGTCCGCCAACAGCGCTTTACTCTTGTCTACGCCTCCGGTCCGCCGCGCATCCGTCACCTTATCCACAAACCACTTCAGGGCCTTCGTCGCCTGGTAGTCGATGGTTCGATGCACCGCCGTGATTTCCGCGCCATGCTTCACATACCACTGCATTAGCGGGGCATACAGTAGCAGCTTGTGTGCTGATACAGCCCCGACCAGCTTCTTCCCCTCACCCCTCTCCGGCCGGTACGAGCCATGTTATCCTTCATGTGCTTGGGCACAGACTCATCGGGGATCTGTTTGGTGAAGAAAAACGGCGGCATTTCTTCGAAGTTCATCCACAGCTTTTGTGGGATTTCGATGTCTACCTCCGCGATGCCAAACCACGTCTAGCTTTCAGGCGACTGATGAGCGCAGCCGCCGCCTCTCTTGGTCTTTCGTATCGCACGACTTTTTCTTTCCCGCACGGCATTTCTCTCATCATAGTTGACGGGTATAGCGCGTTAGCGTCGTAGCCAATGATGCGTTTGCATGTTTTCGTTTTTGTGAATCTGTGAGGCCTGATGGGTGTCACGCCGGCCTCGTGATGGCGCTTGAACACAATACTCGGCCCGCCCACCATTGCGTTTTTCAACATGTCATATGCTTCTTTGCAAGGGCTATACAGATTGGCGCCTCTCCCGATCGTCCCGCGCAAGAGGTAATGCAAGCTCACTCCTGGGAGGCTGACCGCGTCTTTCAAGATGTCGATACCTTTTTCAGTGTAAAAGGCACGCATCTTTTCCAGAGCCTCCAGCCCTGGCGCTACGTCCAGGTTGTTGTAGTAGCGCAGCCAATCCGCGAAAGTTTTGATCCCCTTTTCTTTGAAGATATTCTTGCATTCTTTAAACTCCGAGAGCTTCAGAACAAAACACCCCGTCAGCTTTGAATACCAAGCCGGGTAATCTGGCAGCCC